>NQII01000056.1:534053-628334 GCA_002778355.1 Clitarchus hookeri | reverse complement strand
AGTGACACTCCCGCGCCAAGGCGTTGGCATGCTGTTGCGCCTCTGTCTTGCTTCTCTTCTGCGGGTTTCTATGCGTGGCCGTTCGCGCTCGCTGCTAGCGTGGCACATTTCTCTTGTGCCCGCCACGCGTCAGCTGTGGCCTACTTCCCTCTCTCTTCATTCTTGCCGTCGCTCAAGGTCGCGCGCCTCTGCTAGATATCAGGCATGCCTGCCTGGCTGTTAAGGGGATCTTTGTAACCAGGGTTCTGCGATAATAAACATACTGCTGAAGACTGGCTATTTACAATGTACACTTTTACTCTAACAACATCGCAAACCGTCAAAAATCCGGGAACAGAAGCCTAACTTCTAAGTCTACTGGGGCGGTTAAAAAAAACTTCATTCACTTAGTCCATAGCGTTTGAGGGTTGGCACAAAAGCTGATGGACTGTCATAGGGCCTACTTCTGCCGTGGACAGCACGTTACTTGACAAGTTTTAACCTCATTTTTAGACTACATGCTGGTATGTAACATATTTGAAATCGCTAAGACAATAAATAAGCAGGATATCACATGTCTCGGACTCCCTTACATTATTTACAAACATATTTGAACCCTTGTTACACGACATGCTCTAAGTGATCCATCCAGATCACAGTAATTTAAAAAAATATGTATTATGTCTTCTTTGCTTGTACCATCCTGGTAAGGCGGAGGCTTTCTTGACAGTAGCAAACAAGTTGAGTGGCAGACGGCCAGTAATTGGCAAGCTGCCTGGCAGCAGTTAGGTGTAGTGACATGGGTTACTGTTACGGTGGCTCGCAGGCCATACAAATAGAAAAAAAACTCTTATCTTACTAGGCTGGAAACCTTGTTCCCGAGTTCAAACTTATCACCTGCACTCTCTGCTGCTTCTACGAGCGGTCTTACGGTGGGCGGAAGTAAACACACATTTACACTGGAAAATAAAAATTAAACACAATGTAACGCGGCTGATGGCCTATATTCCTAACTTAACACTTAGTAACACAGGTACCGGCATCTGGCCGTTTGAGGCTCTGGCACGTCCGGCCCTTGTTTTCGCACTTATGTTCCGGTGTCAGGTCGGGTACCCCGCCCTAGTTCTCTCAGCGGGTGATATGAGGTAAACAAACTTACCTCGTGCCACACAGTGTCTATCTTCGTCGGATTAGGGGCATCTTGGCCCGCACTGGGACGTGGAACGTGTGCGAGGGGAAGGTGTGTCGCCATCTCCGGACTGCTGCGGGCTCTCGTCCTCAGTCGGCTGCAGTCCCCCAGTACTGCCTCACCCCTCTAATATTTTCTCGGGTTCGGTTCTCAGTCGGAGCTAAATCGTAAGGGGCATCTTCGGGTTGCCCCATACATGCTGCTTGTTTCATTCCACGGCCTCTCTTCCCTGCTACCTCGCTTACGGTTTCTATTTCTTCTTTGCTTTCACCTACTTTCTCTTCATCATTCGCTTCCGGCCTCCATTCGCTTCCTTCTTCTCTCCCGCTTGCTTGTTTCCTTTTGCTTGACTCTTCTCCTTCGCTCGCTCGTTCTCGCCTGTCTCCTTTCGTTCGCTTCTTCTCGCTCGTCTGCCCTTGCTCTCTCGTTCTCTCCTTCTCATTGCTGCGTATTTTCGGCCCGGTAAGCAGATCTCACTGGCGCTCCGGGCACTTTTATTGACCGGCGCGGTTGCTCGTGTGTCCTTGGGACTCTGACTGAGATGGCGCGTTGGGGTAACGGCGCTGAGGGCTGTGTTGTTTTATAGCTTTTGCCCTCTATCTCCACGCCATTGTCCACCATCCGGTGGTCTAGTGACCTGCTTCTACACCCTCTTCTCTCGCTCGTACTCGTTAATTCCTAGTCTGCCGGTCTCTTAAATCGTAAAATCGACTCGTCTCAGGCTACTGGGCTGGTGTTGGGTGTCACGAGGTTTTAGACTCCTCAAAATCGTTTTTATCCTGACTAGCTTGGTAGGGGGGAGACCCCTTCTCTCAGGTTTAGTCTGGTTCTTGTTTTCTTTCTACACAGAATTCACTACGCCCCATGTTGGGCGCCAAAAATAACTTGACGCTACTCACCACCTGTGGGATACAGGGTCGTTCATAGGGAACGAGTTACCTTTACCAGGCGCAGACTATGGGTGCCTTGACTGCTGAGGGTAAACAATAATGTAGTCACTCGGTGTTTCAGTTCACGATATATTTAGTTTAAAAGAACACACATATACATAACTCCGAGACAGTGCCCCGCGAATTGGGAGCCATAAGGGCGGCTTAAAGTACTCATGCTACTGCTTCAGACGCCGTAGGGGAACGCTAGGCATCGAAAAATGTCCCTTGAGTGGCGACACTGGTACTTAGCTATATTTGTAGTTCTGGGTGTTCCGGCAGTAGGTTGAGGTCTGGTAAGCTGGGCGGCCCTTCACGGGCCCTCAGCTCAGTCTAGCTGGCTTCCTGCTTCGGACTGACCCTTCGGCCTTGGATGACGGCTCTCCATGACTGGCTGTTCTGGGTTCTCTCCTCGACGACTCCACAATATGACTGCCTGACTTTTCTCTTGGCGTGGGGCCTCTCGTTGAGGTAACCACTCGACTCCCGCTATCGGCATCGCACAACTACACACTTCGCATCCCGGCGTGGTGCTCCTGGTAAGCCCCCACCTGACTGCCGTCTTCCGACGCTGCATTACGACTGGTCTACATCACTGACTCCCCGGCCTCGACTGACTGACTCCCTCGTCCCGACGTGGTGCTCCTGGCGAGCCTCTGCCCGACTGCCACCTCTCGGTGTGGACTTCCAACACTTACCCTGCTTCTCGGCGTGGTGCAACTGTCTACCTCCGCCTCGCGGCGAGGCCGCCGAACCACTCCCTTCTTCCTCCACGTGCCAGGACTCTTAACTACCCCTCGACATCCTCCACGTGTCANCGCCGAACCACTCCCTTCTTCCTCCACGTGCCAGGACTCTTAACTACCCCTCGACATCCTCCACGTGTCAACTCTGTCAGCGTTTTTCCACGTGTCTCCTCGGGGAGGGGGGGATGGGGTCCCGCGGCAATACTGCCAAACACTGTCAGCACTTTTCTTGGCACGTGTCCATGTTCTCACGCGTTTTGTTCGGGGAAGGAAGGGGACCCGCGGCAACTGCCAAGCACCGTCAGCCCTTTTCTTGTGTATCTCGCCTCGGCACATGTTTATGTTCTTACATGTTTTACTCGGTGCGTCGATGATTTGCTGGCTTAACTCGGCATTACCTCGGCACGTGATAACTGCCTGTCCGCCCCCAGCCGGCCTGGCCTCGCGGCACGTGTTTTGCGGCACATGTCTCACGGCACGTGTCTACTGGGTGGCCCTAGCCGAAGAGGGGAGTAAGTTGGCGGGGTGTTTGACAGCGGAGGTTCTAATACTAACAATGTGGCACGCGTCATAGTGGTAAACTCCACAATGGAAATTACAGTTCAGTAGTAACTACTGCAGAATTGCAGAAAATATAACATAAGAGTGTTTTCTATAATAATGTTGAGTGTCAGTGCTGACCTAAGCACAGTAAATATCTATGTTGTTACTGATGCATTTCTTTTCACTACTTTTGTCACGTAGACTTAAGGTATTAACACTGCATGACCAAAATTTGTTGACAAGGGCAGATAACTTGATTTTTTGCCTTCACACCACTGTAAGACGTGTTTACCTAAATTGTAATATTATGCCAAAAAATAATTTTTGGTGTTGTGGTGTATGTATTTTCTGATAGACAGCTTTGTAAACACTTTCCTTTTATCTACAAGTTGAATTAGTTTTTTAACACAAACATTTCAGAACTTCAAAGTTTAATGACAATTACTGTTATTTATAAAAGGAATGAATGTCTACCTGCAGGAAATGCAATAAAAACGTTTTGAAAAGTTGTGTTAAATGTTTCTGTACAATAACTATAAAAATTACAAACAATAAATATTATTAATTTATAATATATCTGTTGCAATTATTCTCTCTCAGAAACTTCTTAACATTGTTTTACCACATTTTCATGAAAAGCCAATAAGTACACAAATACAAAAATATGAGGTACAGTGGAGTCTCGGTTAACCATCACCCTTTTAACTATGAGTTTCGGTTAACCGTCAGTAAACTGACACGACAAGTAAAATAATAAAATTAGATACAAAAAACAAAGTTAATAAACTAAAAATGAAATAACTTTTTTCTAGCTTCATATTAGATCAAATTAAGCACGTTATTGAGTTGAACAATATGTATACTGTATTGTAATACATCCTTTTGTCAATGAATATCCAGTAAAAATACATTCTGTGCGATGTAGAATGCGAATGACTCACGTTTGTTGTTTATGTACAACCTACATATGTACTTCGTAGAATCGTTCCGTCTTCCTCACCACCCTAACGGAATTCCTAGATGCTCATTTGCCCTCCCATTCCTACAGTCAGTTCAGTAGCGGTAGTCACTTAGTCAGCAAGTCATTGTCCTAAGTTTGTTGTCAAAGTGTAGTGTGTTTAAAAATGTCTGAGAAACGGAAATGTGTTGTATTGGGACTTTCTCAAAAACTTGAAATTGTAAAACGACTGCGTAAAAGAGGAAGCTCTAAGAGTATCCCTCCGCTATATGGAATCAAGCAGACGACAGTCAATGATATTAAAAAAGATGCAAATAAAATCGAAAGTCATGTTTCAAAAATCCAAATGACAGCCGGAGATGTCAAACTAAGAAAAACGATGAAGCCAGTAAAACTGGACCAACTGGATACAGTAATGTATCAGTGGTTCATTCAAGCCTGCAGTTAAGGGATAACAGTTTCTGGGCCCATAATAATGGCTAAAGCTATCGAGATGAACAAGAAGCTTGATGGGGATCCTTCATTTAAGGCCAGTATAGGTTGGCTGGATAAATTTAAGGGTCGACTTGGCATAAGGCAGTTGGACATATCAGGTGAAAAACTAAGCACTGATAGTACAGTCATTGTAGAATATCGGGAAAAACTAATGAAAGAAATAAAAGATAGAAATTTGGTCAGAGAGCAGGTTTACAACTGTGACGAAACTGGCCTAAATTGGAAAGCACTTCCAGTGAAAACCTTAGTCTCCTTATCGGAAAAATCTGCACCTGGTTTTAAAATGCAAAAAGACCGCATAACTGTTATGTTGTGTGCTAATGCAAATGGTAGACATAGGTTTCCTTTACTAATCATTGGGAAATCTAAAAAACCTTGAGCTTTCAAAAATATGAATTTAAACGTCTTACCTGCCAAATATTATGCACAAAAAGTGCCTGGATGAGCCACAATATATTTAATGAGTGGTACACAGTGTGTTTGTGCCAAATGTAAAATCACATTTAAAATTGATTGGATTGCCTGAAGAAGCCATGTTATTAATGGACAATGCACCAACTCATCCTTCTCATGACTTACAAAGTGATGATGGAAAAATTATGTGCCACTTTTTGCCTGCTAACACTACCCCACTAATTCAGCCCTTGGATCAGGGTATTATTGAAAGCATGTTGCGACGTTATCGAAAATGCTTTATTCAAAAAGTTTTTTTGCGTTGGGGATGAATTAATATGTGTAAAGCAGTTTTGGAAGTCATACACTATTAAAGACGGAATTTTTAATGTTGCTGAAGCTTGGCAAGATATACTAGAAGAAACATTAAAAAAGGGCTGGAACAAACTGTGGCCTTAGAGTGTAAACGAGAATGAGGCCATAAACAAATCTGGAAATTATGAGGAAATTTTACTTCTGTGTCAAGGGATTCCAGGTGGAGAAAACACATGAAATGGGGAAGTAAGTGAATGGCTGGGAATTGACAGATTTGACGGAGGCTTTGAAATATTAAATGATGAGGAACTTGTATTAAGTGCAACACAGGAGGTAGAATATTTAAGTGAAGAAGAAGAGGATAATACACTCAAGGATTGCTCCAAAATAATTAACCACAGTGATGCTGAAAACATGTTTTCCAAGTGCGTTGAATGGTATCGGCAACAAGAAGAGGCAGACGATACACAGATATTACTCCTACGTAAGATACGCAACACGGCAGCAACAAAAGCCCGTGGAGTATTACAACAAAGAAAAATGACAGACTTTTTTAGGTAGAATTATACTACTGAACATATACATAATAGTACTGTATTCAATTTTGTTATTTTATCCACATAATAAACAGAAGTCTACAATATTTAATATAAAATACATACTGTGCTGTACATACTTCTATTGATTGCTACCTGTTTAAAATATAGTGCTAAATATTGTATACATTATTATCTCTAGTATCTGTTGTGTCTTTGAGAAAGGGGAAGGGGGGGAGCATTTATATTATCAGTCTATTCTCTCAACCGTCAAGGTGACAGTCCCGAGAGTGACGGATAATGGAGACTCCACTGTACTAAAGTAACTTTATTGTGCTGCATATAAAAATGTATATTACAAAATACACGTATGACAATGAAATGAAGGTTACAATAGCATGTGGCAAACATTTCAACTCTACACACGCTTGTTGGAAAATAACAGCAACACACAGTACTGTAATTTAACACTTTTTAAATAATGCCTTCTATTCCATAGAAGAATATCTAAATAAAGATGAATTATATAATGCAGAACAGTACTAATATTATCAGGAACTCTAATTCATCATCAGAATCACTGTCAATAACTTTACTATTTTTCATACAATTTGATATGCTGATAGGAAACTATAATTTGGTTGAATTGCCTGATATTTTATTCAGCAGATTGTCAGCTGAACAGGCAGTATCAGCAAGTTGTAATACTCATTTTTGGGCTATTTAGCTGAAAAGTTATATTCAAAACTTTATGAAGAGGAGGGCACAATACAGGCCCTTAATGTAAATTCTTGTGGGCACTTAGTTGTATGTATATGTTAATCTTTGTATCACAAATATTTATTTTATTTACACAGGCAGTTCTCTACATTTGTACATCCGAGTTTTTTACAACTTGCACCTTAGTACATAAAATATTTCCACCTCCAAATCAACTTTTGTATAGCCAATTCGGACTTCCATACATCAGTCAACCTACCGACCATCGCCAATTTAAATACTGCAACACAAGCATTCAAAGGAGCTGGCAACAAATAAAACTAAGTAGGCCTCAGAAGTTTTGTGCTCTAATGAAAATAGTAGCAGTGGAGATCCGAGCTTTGTGTGACGAATGGTTCTCGAGATATGAGCGCGCAAAGAATGTGAAGCAGCAACTTGTGATGTCATGGGTGGTGCGGCGCAGCTGAGAGGGCAAGGCCAGTCTCATCTAGCCGGTGCATGTCGCGCATTGTTGCCTGTCCCATGCACCTTTCATTCCTGAGTTCTTGTGATGAAGAATTTGTAGTTTACTAATGTTTTTAAAGGTAATTAAATAATGCCATAAAGGAGCAGTGTTTTTGGCTGCAAAAATGATTCCTCGCACCATAAGGAAGTATCCTTCCATAAATTTCCATCCCACGACAAACCACCAGTTCTCTATAAGCAGTGGGCATAGAAAATCAACTGGGTTTCCTTTGGCCTGAACAAATATACAAGTGTGTGTTCTGTCCACTTTCAAGATAATGATTTTGAATGGTCATCTCGGTACAAATCAAATTTGTTAGGAGTACATGCTCTGGCCATGTTAAAAATAACAGCTGTTCCTAGCCAAAAACTGAAAGGCGAAACAGTCACAGAAACAAAGACAAAATTGGAATTTCATTTATAAGGATAAAACTGTACAAAAAGTTATTGAAGATAGTGCTTTTTTGTCTGTTTCAGGTTCTTGTATTGTGGATTACAATGTCAGTGTACAAACAGAAAGTGTTGTTGATGAAATATGTGTACTTAATGAACAGGCATATTCTAGGAATAAGGAGATTCAGTATGAGCTAGGCAATGGATGTTACAGAAGCATTTCTTTTGAATAGAGTGAAGGCAGTGAGGGTGACGGAAATATATTAGACGCATCTTTCACGGCAAGCAAAACGCTGGGCAGTGAAACAAGACGAATATTCACTAGTGGGAGACGACGGACCTAGAAAAAACATTCCCTTTCAAATAATGCAGAGAAACACACATTTGCCAGCAAATATTTCTTTGTTTTGTGGGAGTGTTTGCTAGAGTTGTTCTTATTCTGCTCTAAATGCGGCAGTGTTGTTTGTGGAGTGAAATGTACAGTAAAGGAGCCTCCTTAACGATAATAACAAACTGAACAAAAGAGAAGTAGTATGGCGATCTCAAAAAAATAAAGAAACCAATAACTCTCTTAGTATTGACCTAGTAACAGTCATGTAAATTTACGGTCTAGTTTATACTCTGTTTAAAAACTTTTCAAATGCAATGAGGTTGTGCTTTTGTTCAAAAACTGCTTACTACAACATTGTAAAGAAATACGTTGGCCCCACTACTAGAATGATATGTCTGAAAGAGAATAAATCACATTTTGAATATTTAAAAATATCTGAATTGGGCATGTGATCTGCTGGAGATGGACAATCAGTATGAAAGTCCCAGGTTCAGTGCAAAGTTTGTAACATACACACACATCAATGGATGTTAAAAATGGTGAAATAGTTGATTTTGTTGTATTGCTAAAAGGACAAGTGGATGGTGAACTAGAAAAACCTGCATGTGACATGCTGTTATAAAGACTAACACAACAATTTAATGTGACACTTTTGTTTCTGACAGGTATCAGGTAGTGTGTAAATTAATGGGAATTAAGTATACATCAATAACTCACGAATTTGACATATTTGAAAATCACTTGAAAAAAAGTTGAAGGAGTTATAAAATATGTCAGATTTAATACCTCAGTGGAGTTCAAGTATAATACACTGAAGAGCCAAAAAAAAGTGGTACACCTGCCTAATATCGTGTAGGGCCCCGCGAGCACGCAGAAGTGCCGCAAGACGACGTAGCATGGACTCTACTAATGTCTGAAGGTATGCAGGAGGCATTGAAATCTGCGCCAATTTGAGAAAAGATTACACGTCTGTCACATTTAATGATTCTCGTCAGTCGTCATTTGTCCCATTCGTTCACAATCTTTTTCCGGCCGCAGCGATGTCGAAGATTTGATGTTTTACCGGTTTCCCGATATTCACGGTACACTCGTGAAATTGTCGTACGCGAAAATCCAAATTCTATCGCTACCTCAGAGATGCTATGTCCCATCTCTCGTGCGCCAACTATAACACCATGTTCAAACTCACTTAAATCTTGAAAACCTGACATTGTAGCAGCAGTAACCGATCTAGCAACTTTGCCAGAAGCTTGTTGTCTTATATAGGCGCTGCCGACCGCATCGTGTTACCATGATTGGTTCCATACCTCTGTTATTTGCATACGAACGCCTATACCAGTTTTTTTGGCTCTTCAGTGTAAATCGCTTATGGTGGTCAGCGAAAATGTGTGACAACAATGAAGATATTCTACTCAAAAAGTTTTTATCCATACTACACCACATTACTGATACACACAAATGGACTGGGAATAAATATGTAAACAACCGCAAGCACGGAGAGCTAACGCCAAGTTAGAGACAAAAAAAATGGTTACAACAAAACAGTCTTGGCATTAAAGAGTTCAGCCAGGAAAATACTGATATATTGCTATATTGTTGCTAGTTGCCTTCGTGCAGATATCTTAAGTGTTTCAATATATTGCAGTGGTATGTCTGACAGTTGTTTTGGCACAGTACAAACGAGTGCATTAGCAAAAAGAATGTTGCAATTGTTATCAGAAAACTTTAATTTCTTACAACGCACACAATATATACTGTGTTTGCACAGTAAATGCGCAGAAACTAGTTAGCATTTAAGTTTTTTCAATAGATAATGTTGGTGTAGTAAAGCCACATAACTTTAAAAGTTTTCACAATCAATTCGTTAATCAACACAAAATTAAAATTGAGACAAATTCATTTTAATTTCCTGTTGAGGTTAGAAGACAAGTGAGCAAGTGTTATCATAATTTTTCTAGTTCTTGTTAGTTACATCTGAGTGAAAATGAGTAAGAAAGGAAAAAATTAATATGATGAAATCGGGAGTAGCATTAAAAAATGCTGGACTCACCAGTGGTAGTGGAAGGTCTTCTTGCAAGTAAGGATAACTTTATTATTTGCTTAGAAAATAATCTTGTTTTTCACAAAGCGTGCCATGGTGCAAAGAATATACCACCATTCCTGGCTTGCTGTTGTAGGGCATAACAAAATATTTAAGGTACCCAGTAATGTTTTTCATGATTTAAATTTTTTAATGGAACAACTGAGTAAATCAAAATTAATAATATTTCTGGTCATTTTTGTCTTGTGAGAAAGCATAATTTTGTAGACCTGAACTGTTTCTCTCCAATATAATTTTTCCCTTCTCACAAATATTTTTGTACCCAATTTAAATGATCCTTTACTGCGTTATTCAAACATGAAATATTTAAATCGTTCCATTGCATACTAGAAAATACAGCTAATATTGAAAATTCAATGGTTTTTTTAAAATTAGAACTGTTGAAATATTAGAAAAAGTGATGCTCCAGCTGAAACTGCAGTCACAAAATTCAGGGCAGCAGTAGCAGTAAATGAACTCTGTCTAGAGTTTGCAACTTTATTGAGAGAGAGTCTCTAAATTAATATACAAAAATCACCAAAAAATCACTAGATTGTAATATTAGTGTACTCCAAATTACATTTGAAATATTAAAAAATAAATAAAATATTTGTTTTCACAGCTTGAAATAATATTTGTCATTGCTCACTACATTTTGCTTATGAATATTTATATAAATTCCACTGTTACAAATAAAAAAAATAAAATAAATAAAAGCAAAAAAAAATATATCTCCCATCAGAAATACTTTAATAATATATTTGCTAGACATTCATACAAACACACAGTAGTTTTAGGATGTCTATATGTCAATTCAATGTAATTCACGGAAAATGGTATATTTCTACTCTACCAATGATTCAGAACACGAATATACTAGGGGCATTAACGTCCAACTAATTTTGTAATATGTGTCCACCTAACCTAACAGAACCTAACCCCATGATGTGTAATCACTATTTTACATTTTTAAACTAACCTAGGATTTTAGGGTTTTACTCTAACCTAGGATGTTTGGGTTTTACACCTAACTACGAATGTAGGATTATAGGGATTTAAAGGAACCGTAAAACACACCAAAATAATGTAAATTGACTCACCTAGGTAGGGGGCTGGTATAATTCCTCTGACATTAATAAACGTAAACAAACATATTTCTCAAGTTTTTTAAATATGTTCTACTTATTTTAACATTACGCCCTCTTGAATATGAACAAGGTAAGCTGTGCAGAACCCATTAATGCAACTTTTGTTGGTCTAGGACGTTTTGTTCAGAAACTTAAACAAACTGGCTATACTGCTCATTTTGCAATTTTGTTCATTTTTTAAAATATGTTGTACTTATTTTAAAGCTACGCCCCTAGTATATTTGTGTTCTACGTCATTAGTAGAGTAGAAATATATCATAATTTTGAATATTTTTTTTCTGAAAAGTTCCTAAATTTAATAATCACCAAAAAAATGCTACCATATTTTTTATAAAGTATTTAAAATAAATGTTTACAATAGTACATTTATGTATGTTAAATGACTTAAAGACTGGTGACATAATTTATTGTATTACAAATTGTGAAAATATTTTTCCAATTATGATATACCACAACAGACT
This sequence comes from Clitarchus hookeri, assembly GCA_002778355.1. NCBI lineage: Eukaryota > Metazoa > Arthropoda > Insecta > Phasmatodea > Phasmatidae > Clitarchus > Clitarchus hookeri. Next base: position 616,614 of record NQII01000056.1, on the reverse strand, counting down.
GCAGATAAATAATATTCCATTTATGAGCCATAATATCTACATTAATATTTTTGTGTTGATTATATTACAAATTATGAAAATATTTCTACACTTTAAGATAGAGCACATCAAATAAACTGCAGGTAAATAACATGCCATTTATAAGCAGTAATGTTTACATTACTTCTCTTTTATTGATGGTAACACAAAATATGAAAATAATATTACAATTTAAGATATAGCACAATTAGCATACTGCAGGCAAATAAAATGTCCTTTAAAAGTTCCAAATGCTACTGTAACAACAAAAAACTTGACAAAATGTAATTTTATGTATTTAAATATGTGTGTCTTGTGATTGGTGGTACAATGAAGCAAGACAAAATATACCTGGAAAAATGATTTATCATTAACAGGAATTCATCAGACTAATCTATTTTTTTTAAACTCATGCAATGTCTAGTATATTTAGCCAACAGAAAAACAAGTGACTTAGTCAAATTGATACAGCTGACTCTGTGTCTGAAAAAAATTTCACAAGTAACATGAAAAAGCCCCAACACAAAGTGAAAAATACGTGACAAAATTGTATCTTGATACATTTAAGTATAAAAGGATTTGCACTGCAGTAAAGAAAAACTTGAAACTGCTACATAAAATACACCTGAGACAAAGCATTATTATTAGCAGAAATTTAGTTAACTTAAATATTTATTTTTTAAGAAGACATGTGAAGTTATAGCACAGCAGAAAAATAAGTTACTGGAATTCATACAGCTGGATCTGTGCCTGAAAGAATTATAGAATCAACATGATACAGACAGTTACATAACAGGAACCAGAGAAACAATGTACACTTTGCAGTTTTCTGAAAACATTCTAAAAAAAAAAGTGAACAGAATATTGCTAGCTACGTCTTTGTGCTGTGTATTTTTCACGTGCATTTTCTGATGTTTCTTTAACTTGCATTGCTCAGGAATCGATACTTGACCTGCGCACTATCATATGCGATGATGGTAACACTTTCACTATTTCACAGTTTATTAAAAATTCATAAATACCCAATTTACGATCCATTATTCATACATTTATTCCCAAAGAAGCACACATTGTAAATTGTAAAGTTCCAGAGAAAATCTGACATTGAAGCATTCCAGAACATGTGACACATGTAAATATTCATACAGGTTAATTGTAATATACTTAAAATGTAAAAAATTAACATAATACTTTTAGCAACTATTCCAATTTTTTAATATTTGCACACCCCTAATTCTTATTATTAAATTGACGTATAAAATTTTCATTAAATATACATTACCATATTTTAGGCTTGTACAGCAGCTCCACTTTCAAGGGTTTCTTCTCATATTTCATGATCTGCTCCTCCTGCCACTTGATAATCTCTTCCTTGCTCCAGTTTGTTGATGGTTACTTTTTATCCTACATTCATAGTACAAAATGCTTGAAAGCAACTCGGAAACTATGTTATGAAAAATAAGATTTCGGAAGTTCACTACTGGTTACAAATATGGGGAGTGCTATTTCCATTATCACAATATAGACCAGCCTTCAGAAAAAAAAATGTTTAGGTGGACTTTAGTGTGTGTTCATGGTGCATGATGTCCAATGCAAATCTAATTTGCCTAAATCTGCACTACTCTGCTTTCCGAAGCATGAGCACATAAGGCACACAGATTTACCTGCTTTATACAGTTTTACCAGATTTTAACAAAGTAGGTAAATTGGGGTGCCCTTTGAGTTCGCCATCGCTTGTGCTTTAGGGAGCAAAGTGGTACAGATTTTGCGTGAATTCACTTTTCTGTAGCTTGTTGGTAGTCTACATAAAACCTCAACATTTGCAAGCCTGTAATAAACTAAATATAAACACCTGCTACCATCACCAACATCTGCAACAAAAACACTGTAGTACTTGCTTAGCAATTGAAAACGACATGAATGTAGATGACATTGCTCAGAGAAAATGGCACAATTGATTAAAATAGTCATGTCGGCATAGTTTAAGTAAAAATATGTGTCACTTTACAAAAATGTATCACACCAACTTCTTTATAACCATGTGGCTGGCCAAAATTCTTCTGAATATTTCACTGCATCTTATTCTTTACTTGCGAACAATTCATTTTCTGTTAACACTGTAATCTACTGAATACTCTAAAACACAAGGCCATTAAAAATGTTATATATTCACACTGAAATTTAATCATTATCATCTTCCGACACACTTGAACTTCCACACACCATTTCGATTTAACACTTTGTATAGTGAAATTCAAAAATATCCACAAATATATGCACCGCTGTCTGCAGTCCCAAAAATTTGCATCTGTACTAACTTTACAATCCATTGAAATGGCTGTACTAATTTTGTCTCGCTTTGATTTAGTTCACATTAATTTGGCATTCTAGGATGAAACTGATAGCACACAATGTAAACAACAAGTCGTGGTACATTATAAATTTTTTTAAACAAAATCCATAGTACATATTACAAGGCGCCTGCAATTTTTCAATTTGGTAAGCATTGCAAAAGCCAAATATACACCTTTCATAATCCTTGAACATATTATACGAAATGCAGCAATTGTTAACAATTACTGTTATCAGTTTTATTTTTAACATCTTTTTCTAGTGTAAGCAAACCTAACCTCAAAACGTAAGGAATTACCATCAACTGAGATTTCTTGGGACACTGAGAGTAAATTAAGACATTTTTCAGCCATTTTTGCTTGTACATGTGGCAGCTCTGAAATACAATAATGCAGATTCATAAAGTTGGTTTCTGGCAGTAATGTTTAGTGTTTTGTTTTACTCGGAGCTGTCGCTTCTACAAATAAAGCCTTTTTTAAAGTGTCCCAAGCTACCCACAGTGTTGCAAGAAACCTCATTTGACAGTATTATTTTTTCTTTTGAAACTAAACAAACATAAGATATTATGTAAAGATATGCTCTTTCTTAAAATAATTTGTTCATACTTGGCATGTGCATATCTATGAGCAGTATTGAAACTATAGTAGTCACTTTCGATATGCTTGGTAATTCTTGTGTTCCTTTAAAGGGCCATTCTGTGCAGCATCATATACCATGGACTAGCACTAGAAAACTCTTTGCCACAGACACAGATTCATCACTGCTCATGAAAAACCTGTGCATTCTAATGTAAATACACTGGAGAGCCAAAAAAATTTGGTATAGGCGTGCGTATGCAAATAACAGAGGTATGGAACCAATCAGAGTAACGCAATGCAGTCAGCAGCGCCTATATAAGACAACAAGCGTCTGGCAAAGTTGCTAGATCAGGTACTGCTGCTACAATGGCAGGTTATCAAGATTTAAGTGACTTTGAACCTGGTGTTATAGTTGGCGCACGAGAGATGGGACATAGCATCTCCGAAGTAGTGACAAAATTTGGATTTTCGCATACGACCATTTCACAAGTGTACCGTGAATATCAGGAATCCGGTAAAACATCAAATCTTCGACATCGCTGCGGCCGGAAAAAGATTTTGAAGGAACGGGACAAATGACGACTGACGAGAATCATTAAAAGTGACATATGTGCAACCCTTTCTCAAATTGGCGCAGATTTCAATGCTGGGGCATCAACAAGTGCCAGTGTGTGAACTATTCAACGGACCATCATTGATATGGGCTTTCAGAGCCGAAGGCCCACTCGTGTACCGTTGTTGACTGCATGACACAAAACTTTACGCCTCGCCTGGGCCCACCAACACCGCCATTGGACTGTTGATGACTGGAAACATGTTGCCTGGTCTGACGAGTCTCGTTTACAATTGTATTGGGCGGATGCACGTGTACGGGTATGGAGATATCCTCATGAATCCATGGACCCTACATGTCAACAGGGGACTGTTCAAGTTGGCAAGGGCTCTGTCATGGTATGGGGCGTGTGCAGTTGGCGTGAAATGGGACCCCTGATATGTCTAGATACAACTCTGACAGGTGACAGATACATAAGCATCCTCTCCGATCACTTGCACCCATTCATTTCCATTGAGCATTCCGATGGACGTGGACAATTCCAACAGGACAATGCGACACCCCACACGTCGAGAGTTGCTACCGAGTGGCTCCAGGAACACTCTTCTGACTTAAGACACTTCCATTGGCCACCTAAATCTCCAGACATGAACATTATTGAGCATATCTGGGATGCCTTGCAACGTGCTGTTCAATAGAGATCTCCACCGTCTCGCATTCCTATGGATTTGTGGACTGCCCTGCAGGATTCATGGTGTGAATTGCCTCCTGCATACCTTCAGACTTAGTCGAGTCCATGCCACGTCGTCTTGCGGTACTTCTGCGTACTCACGGGGGCCCTACACGATATTAGGCAGGTGTACCAGTTTTTTTGGCTCTTCAGTGTATAAGTTAATTTAGTTAGATTAGACAACCTTTTTATAATACACAGTTAATCATGTAAAAATAAACATGAAACAGTTATGTTAGGAAACTACAAATCTGGTTTGCACACCATCAAACTGTATTCAGTATAAAAACATCATTCCTTCTTGCAGTGTTCTTGTGACTTGACGTGTAATAAATTTTAAAAATTGCTTGAAAATGGTGAATAAATGTACATTGTTGGAAAAAATTAATTGTTGCATAAATAACTGAACATTCAAAGTAACTGTTTTTAAATTATGTTCATTATTATGTGTTATTACCATGTTTTCTGAAAAGGTTGATAATGTTACATACTATTACAATTATATTGCCTGCTTCCAACTGTAAACATTACTTTAGTTAGTGTATTTTGTTACTGTTGCAAATTTATGTAATTCTGAAGGGTGGTGGTACACATGAGTACTAAAAGAAAAAGTACTGTTAATACCCTAGTGCTGTGATACAAGACGTAGTTTATTATGAAAATGTTGGGTTCCTCAAGATGCACCAACATTAAGGTGGTCCACGTTTGAATGAAGGAAAAATGAAGTTGACCTAGAGGTCATGCCACCATCTCATATTGTCACACATGTCCTTATCATCATATGTGCAAAATTTCAAATAGTTATCCCTACTAGAAGGGGATGCTCATCAAATCGGAAATATCAAAATTAATTGTGAAATTACTAATTATAGTAGGAAGTAGGGAGTTAAGAAAAATACAGATAGGTGTGGAGTGATATGGTTTATTACAGTAGAAATACTTGAAACAACCAAAAATACAAATTTTACATAGAACACGTTGTTTCTTTATTTGCGATCACATGTAGTAGTGACTTTTTGGTCATCTCAGAGGACACTTTTTTCCTGTTCTGTTCGACAACATGCAGTATAATTTGCTTTTTATCTTCATCTTTTGTGAGTAACTATTATATTCTTTGAATAGTTTAACACCCCTTTCTGCTGTATCGTTAACGACACGTAAGTTTTTAACACGATCTTTGCCTTGAAGATAATCAAAATTTTCATTCCAAGTTTCCGGATTTAACTGCAAGAATGAGTCTTTTATGTCAAGAAGAGAGAGTGTTTGCAATGTCCTTTTTGATACAAAGGCTCCCAAGGTGGTCTCACTTGTTAAAATTGCAGGGTTACCTCTGACCAAGCGAGAGCCAGCTTCAACTTTCATCCCCTCAACAATGGCTGCTTTCTCAATACATGTCACCTTGTCGGAAAATAAGGCAAGGCCTACGAGCTCGTCTGACAAGTACCATAGGTGACGTTCTAAGACACCCCATGCAGCTTTTCGAATTTCGGGATTGATGGCATTGCATGCTTTGAAATTTTCCCACAGTCGTAGATCATTACCTGGTGCTTCTGCTGCCAAAGGAGCTTCAAACCATGCTTTGGTATACAGCAGCGCACCAAAATTGACAAACCGAGAAAGCTCTTTCTCTTCCCTTTTGGTTAGCTTAAACATGTTCTGATCTCCAAACAAAAAGATTGTAATTGTATACAGCAGTTTTGCCATCCAACACGCATGATGTATTGGCCCAGGAGATTGCCAATGAATCTTCTCAGGTGTTTTGTTTAGAACAATCATCGTGAGTTTGATAAGCTCGAGGTAGTCATCTCAGATTGCTTTTTCTCCAGCCACAGCTTTTGCAAGTACCTCTAGGGTACTCTGAGCGAATAGCTTTGTGTCTGGACTTAAATCAAGCCCTTTGTAGTGTTCATGTGAATAGTTCTGCCAAACTTCTCTAAACCTTGTAATGACGCAATATTCGTAATTTTTCGGGACTCGGGGTGTAAAATTCTTTTGTGTGTATGAAGCTTTGGAAAGCTTCTTAATATTTTTATCGGGTCTGAAGTTTAAAGCCGTGGTGGCTCGGTTCCCGTGATAGTTTATCCTGCAGTCGTGTGCGTTTGTAGGTTATCGGGAGGACGTTTGCCGTGTTACGTTTTATCAGGAGTCCTGGTTACAGTTTTCGTTTTGAACTTTGGTTTTTTGGGGAAGCGTCAGCATTAATTAGATTAGTTTGTTTCTGTTAACAGCGATGTCAACAAGTTTTAGTTCCTCCAGCGCATTTTCAGGCAACGTCAACAAGTTTTTGTTGTACTAGAGGTTAGTTTCTGTTGACGGCGCAGCAGTCGATAACGTGTTGAGCGCAGGACACAGCGCAGGTTTAGATGAGGCTGCTGGCAGATGCCAGGCGCTTATCTCAGGAGAGGGGGGTGATAGGCAGCACAAAAAGAGGCGTCTGTCTGTCGCCCTTGGAGCAGTCTCACTTATTCAAGTCAGTCGTCAGAGAGAGTCACTTCACGTCGCCCGTAAGGGCAGGTCAGGGCAGTTGTCAGAAACAATGCTAGCCTAGGCCGCGTTCGGGCAGGACGATAACCCCCACATCAGCAATTAGGCTTTATTATTTCATTTCTCAGCCGGTGTGGGAGGTAGCAGCAGTTATTATTTCTTCGGGCTAATTTTCAGACAAGTGAATAAACTGTAAACGACTGTGACGCTGTGGTCTGTACTTTTTTATGTAATTGAGAAGGTTCGTACTCTGTGAACTGTGAAACTTCGTTAAATAAATATATATAACAAAACAATCTGGAACTTATTTCGTAATTAACTAGCGTCCAAATTACTTAGTCTCATGTTTCTACCTTCTGATCTAGTCGAGGGTAAGCCGTGGCAACGTAAACATTCGGCAGTGTAACAAGTTCCGAACGTTACAAGATGGCGCCCACCTTTGAGGCTGCATTATTCTAAATATTAGCTTAACGAGAATTCCCGGGCGGAATGTTACAACCTTTTAAACAAATCTCAAGTAATTCTTCTATAAGAAAATATACAGAATCTCTTACGTCTTTTTTCTCTTTTAAAAACTTGTGATACCGTTGTAGTACTCGTCTTAGCATCGGAAGCTGATTCAGCTGAGATAACAACTCCTGTTCCCGAAAACCGATCAAAAAAATGTAATTTTTATGTCTCGAAGAGGAGGCCATTTTTAAGCACTAGTACACTATTTCACTGAACTTTTGATGTCTTAAAGTCACTTCTGTCTTATGAGAATCTGTTAAACTTTATTTTACAGTACTAAAGTTCACTTTAACATGTAAACATAACCTGTAACAAAGAACGCTAATGTTAGCGTTTTTCTAAAAAAAATTCATAAATTGACACTTCTTGAGCACCCTCTGGCACTAAACCTAGAAATTTCAAATTTTACATCTGTAATACAAAGGGTAGAGGTAACAAAATAAGGGGGTGGCCCGATCGAAAAAAAAAAAATATGGACCACCCCAACTAATATGTCTTTGAACCACCGCAAGAAAGTTTCACCATTCATCTATTCATCTCTCCATGGTAGTCGGCAGTCTTTTGTTCTGAAAAGCAAACCCATTCAAATGGTACCTTTCTGAAAACTCCATGTTTCATCAACAAAAATGAAATTTGTGCCATTTTCCTTTTCTTTGTGATACTTACTCAAGAAATCTATTCGCTGCAATAAATTATTCTCATTCTCAATCATAGCTTTCCTTCCATCCACAGTAGTCCACAAAAATTCCATCCTCTTGCGAACAATTTGTACAGAGTAGTTTTTCCACCATAAAAATCAATCTGTCTCATACAAATTCCTTTAAAGATGGTGTCAGCTGTGATGTGCAGGTCTGTAAGTTATTACATCCATATAAGAAATATTTTAACAGCTTACAATTACAAATACATAGCTGCAATGGAAATAATCATCACTGCAACCATATTGATAGCCTAACTAGTCATTTTTAAGAATAAAATCTTTTTCCCTAAAATTATTTAAAAATTTATAATATTTGCATTCGTGCAGAACGTATTCCAACATTATGTTAAGTAATTTTTTAAATATATTTTTTTAAGTGGTACAGGTTATGATTGGAATTTTTAAATGTATTGTTTCAAGATATCAGCATGTTTTGCTACATAAATTTTTATTCAGGTATATGCGCTAACTATGTTTGTTTTAGTGAACCTTAGGTGTTTCGGGTGTTCACAAAAATATATTTTTTGGCAAGATTGCATTGTTTGGTAATCATGAATTATGATGAAACATGTATATTTGGGCACTAAATAAACCATACACTAAACAGGTGAATGCAGCAACAATTAAATTATTATATACACAGACTTTGGCAACATTTTAATTTTCAGGGTAGTGTAAATTCATTCATTCCTTTGTGTTCTATTGATCTACATTCAGTGATATAGAAGATATCATCAAACTTACATATAATACGAGGCAAGACACCACATATCAACACAAAATACGTATAAGTTACACGAAAATGTGAACAAATATTAAAGTACTAAAATAATAAAATAAATATCATGATAAATTACATTCTAAATAGGTCTAATTCATATCTGATGTATCAACTTCCTTGTTTGAAAAAAATCATCCACAGTATAATAGCAGAGGTCAAGTAAGAAGTTGAATAAGCTTTTACAGAATTTCGAAAATTCACCTATTCTTGTAAGTTTTAGCAGCAAATTATTATAGTCTTTTACCATTGTTTTGTACCATTTTTATATTGCTACTTTTTTTAACATAGTTCAAAAAAATTTTATCTTTTGTTCTTGTATTATGACAGTGAATTTGAGCATTTAATTGGTGTTGGCTATCAATGGATTTTCGAATGAAAACCCATTGATTCTCTACATACATTTATGTATGTAGAGATACATGGAAAGGGGATAATTTCCAGAAATTAAAAAAAAAGTTTACGATGTGTGTGTAGTGATTTTTGTACAATTATTCGTATTGCTCTCTTTTGCATTAAATATTTTTTATCTAAATTTTGTTTATTAATTCTGCAGAATATTATACCATATTTTATAAATTATTACACATAAGCAAAATATGCTGCCTTTAGACACATTAGGCTACATCTACTAGATAAAATGCGTAATACATAACATGCTGCACTTAATTTTTTAGTTATATTTGCAATATGATGATTCCAGCTGTTTATCATCATTTATGACACCTAAAAACTTGGTTTTCTGTACCTTCTTAACCGTATTTTGATCAATAAATATATTCAAAGAATATGATTGTTTTTTAAGGGAGAACTGAATGAAATTATTTTTTTTCAGCATTTAAAAATTATTTATGAGATAGAAACCAGTCTTTTAGGTCCTATAAAGTTTGATAAATGTTAGTTTCCAGAAGTTTACTATCTATTTTACTTGCTATAATATTAATGTCATCCGTATATGACACTACATTACAATTAGATACATTAGTACAGAGATCATTTACATAAATTAAAAAAAGAATGGGTCCAAGGACACTACCCTGGGGTACCTCAATATTGTCTTAGGATCGGAAACGTATACTTCTTGATATCCACAACTATTTAGGTATTCAGTTTGTACATATTGCATTATATTATTTAAATACGACTTAAACCAGTTATTTGTCTTCCCTCTTATACAAATTGCTTCAAGTTTATCTAGGAGTATTTTATAATCAACTTTATCTAATGTCTTAGATAAATCAAGAAAAATTCCTATTGTAAAGTGTTTTGTGCCTGTTCAGGCTAGGTTAGGTTATGTTCAGTTTGGATAAAATATAAAAAAATTATTTCACCACGTCGTCATAAATAAAAGCAGTTTACACAATGGTCGAATCAGTGTGCATATATGTATGTGTGCACACATGCGCACACTTTTAGAGTAAATGTTGTAATCCTTTTTGTGAGTTGGTACCTAATGTTTGCATAATTTTTTCTTTAAAGTCTGTTTTTTTAGTTGTGTACATTATTCTAACCATAAGCATTGGACAAACATAACACAATATTATACACGAGTTAAAAAGCATGTATGTTAAAACAATAAGCTACAATCTTGCACAGCAATAACTTTAAGCCTATGATGAGTAATCAGGAGGTCTCAGTTCATTTAACTTTTAGTTGCTATTGCTGAATATGAAGCCCACAATACATTATCAGTGAGAAACTAGTGTCATTTAATGACCAGGGTGTGTGTGCTGACTTAATCTCCATATAGTGATTTTATTTTATTTATAGGACACTACATGTGTGGAGTTTTATAATGCTTTATGGTGACTGATTTACAAAATTGAAACAAACATTTTTGTTTTCGTTTTAAAGAAATATCTCTCGTCCAATAGAATTTTTTTAAATAAAAAATATTAAATACAATTAACAACAACTACAACAGAAAATTTGCCATAAACACATTTGATTGTAAAATATTGTATTCTTACCGTCACTGTACATCCTGTAAATGGCATTTCAAATCACATTCATTGTGGAATTATCAATGGTGTAAACATAATTTCTCTCTTGTGGTCTCTTCTTTATAGTCTTGCCAGGGGTAGACACTTCTCAGATTTTTCTTGGTATACCTAAACAATAAGACTAATTATCAATTGAAACAGTCAGGCCTAAATTGGACACTAAGGCCTGAACCACGAAAATTGGTTGCAGCTACTCTTTATGAAAAACATTTCCTTGCATTTTATAAAAATGATATAGGTAAAATGATTAAAATGGTGTCTTCGTCTACTAACTTTGAGACAGTTAACTTCAAAAGCTTCAAAATAAAAGCAGTCATCTGCGCCACATCACATTTCTTCATGTCACATTGTCAGCTCAACACATAGATAGTTTTTGCAACATTTATTATGTACGGTTGACGTTGGTGACCCGTTTTTTCATTCCTACTTTCATCTTTTGTAAAACACTTAGAAACAGAATGAGACAACACATGAACCCAAGTAGAAACTCCATTATGGAAAACGAATAAACAAAAAATAGCACACAGATCAACCTAAACTAATACTATAGTTCATTCATGGTTTCTTTGAATGTTTTGAAACAAACCTTTGGAAAATCACCCTAGGAGTAACATGTGAACATGTTTTTTAAATAACTTTTATACCACAAATATATTACACTGTTATTAACTTTAAAGTTTTGTATTCTTGAATAAATGAAACTTTTAAATTAGTATCTTCTATGACTGTAATGTTTTTTTCGTATTCAATACAAATTAAAAACAGTGAGAGCAGCTCTATATTGGCAATGGCTAGTAAGAAAAAGTTCACAGTTAAAATATTGTTTGAACCTAGTTTTTTGGTATGCTATTTGTAAATTAAATGTGGCCTATTTAAATATTGAAATATTCAAGTTTGTAGGTAGCACTAATGGAAATATATTTCATTGTTACAGTTTAAAATATCAGCTCAAATTACGGTGCATAGGCCCTAGTGACGTGGTGTTTTTTTTGTCCGAGGAAGAAACTTGAATGGGTGGAGCGGAGCTTGTCACACACACTCTCTCTCTCCCTCTCTCCCTCTTTCTCTCTCTCTCCCTCTCTCTCTCTATCTCCCCCTCCCTTCCTCTTTCTCTCTCTCCCCCTCCCTCTTTCTCTCTCTCTCTCCCCCCCTCCCTTCTTCCCTCGCTCACTCTCGTTCGCTCACTCTTTCTCAGAAAATTTTGCACCACTAGTAGCGGGAAAATTATAAATGTTTTCAATTTTAACATATTTCATACTTATTGCACCAAAAATGATGATTTTAATTTGTAATTTAAAACTGAAACAAAATTTAGATTTTTGAATACTTTGTATTATTTATTTATATGTGATGGTGGGACGGTTACAAATCCGAAGTTGGCAGAAGTGGCGTATGGCGACATGAGATGACTTGTTGCTTGGTGCTGAATGAAGTGTTAATATTTCTTCCAGCGAAAATTACTTAAAATTACCACATCAAGTTTGAACAAATTGTGATTTTTACCATACCTAGGCAAGTTACGATGTGGTGATAAATCTGATTTTCCACTACAGGAATAAATATTCTATAACATATGCCGTGAGTATTGTTGCCTTTGCGTTACGCTGGGCCAGTGTGTGTGTGATTGCTAATATTGGATGTGCAAAATTTATACGTTTTAATCGTGAACTGGTTTTATGGCAAAATTAATTATTTAAAAGTCACGTCTGTTTATTTATCACAACTTTGTAACTTTGCCCTATGCATTTGAAACACAATTGTGTAAGGTGCTTACATTTCTGTGATTTGAATGTTTGCCACATTCCCAACAAAATACTAAGCACAGCCAAAAAATTTTTAATAAATAATTAAATAAACCTAGTAAAAACTAAGTACCTATGCAAATAAATATGAGCGGAATAAAAGTTACGGTAGACCTATTTGTGTGCATGTTCACTACGATCTTTTAAGTTTGTCACTGCTATGTACAAAAAATAAACGACATGAGTTGCATGCTTTTTGTTGGACTGGTTGCTCCTTTATTTTGAAATTTATTCTAACTGACGCCATCCATTAATGAAATAACCCCAACACATATTAATATCAAGAGGTTAAATACTACAGTTCTTTCCCCCACAGTTGTAACAGGGTTAAACACAGTCGCTGCAAAATATTAACGTCTATTACGTGTAATGTGTGATATCATGTATTACAAATATTTTAACAATGTAAAATAATTACCATAAGAAGTATCATCAATACAGACATTGTTAAAAAGTTATAAAGCTGAACAAAATAGGGTTATAGGTCTAAATTGTGAACATTTGTACAAAATGGGTTTTGAAATATAACAAAATTCTTTGAACAGCTGACGGTAAACAAAGCATTTGACAGTTAAAACCTAGAAGTCGTATGGCAGTGTTTATGTTTACATGTAGGGGAAGGATACGTAATTTGTAACCAAAAGTAGAACTTAGCAGGGCTTCAGAAAAATATGAGGTAACCATAAATGGTCTATAAAAAATGTAAATCAAATGTAGTTTTAATATAATGCTAAAAGAAAAAGAACTAAATATGTATGATTTGGCAGTTGCATGCAGATACAAGAAGCAAGCATTTGCAGTCTCCAAAATGGCATGCCAACGAACACCAGTCTGGAAAAAACACCACAGAGACACAGTGCAACGTATAAGTGCACTAGACGTGCTCTGAAAATATAAACATTTTTATGCATAACGGTGACATTTTTTTCCATTGCTGCTACCTGAAAATACAAATATGTAAGCACCTAACATTTACAGTAAAGATAATTTAATAAAAATTGTTAAATGTTTTACTGCAGAACTGTTTTTTACTCGCCATTGCCAACATATTGTTTCTCTAACTGTTCGTAATTCATACTGACCACAAAGTAAATAACACAATTTATTAAATCAATTGTACGTGAAAAAATTTAAACCAAAGTAGAGTGCATTAGTGTTAATGGCAGCATAAATAAAACCCATAAAACCAGTCTGATGAATTATTTCTTCCCCCTATTCTTTAGAATACAGTAGTTGGCCAAGTGCCTGTCTACCCTGTCAACACCTCGATTGTGTGGTTGTAGTTTAAAACTAACTTAGGTTTTCTTGCAAGACAAAATTACAGACATAGCCTAATTTTGTGAATGTATTGTACCCACCCCTCCCTTTTTAAAGCGTAAGGTTCTTGTAGATGGTAACATTCCTGTCTGGTGTAGAGAGAGCCATAAATTTTTTATTTAGCTCGTTCAAAACCAGCCAAATTTTGTTCAATTTTGGGCAAGGATGCTGCCCGGGATTGTAACCAGCATTATCAGAGAAGTAAAGGTATTTGTTCAGCAAAACAAATCTTTGGTAAGACATTACTCTTGGATAAATTTGTGGACTCAACAATGAATTTTTACTCCAAAATAGCTTCTCTTCCGGTTTATTTATCACACACTACAAAATAATTACAGCCAAGAATGTCTAAATCTCATTATTTGTGGTTGTCTCCCACTGAGAACTGAGAGAAGGTGAGGCTGATTTACTTTGTATGTATTGTTCTGCATATAAATTTGTCTCTCTTGTATTGAAACTAATCAAGTTATCATCAAACATTCAAACATTTTCTCAGAAAACTGCAAAATGTCTCCAGATAAATCAACTTCAAAATATATTTTTGATTCAGATCAAAATGTGTATCTAGAAGGAGATAACTGTATCTCACTTTTTGTGTTTATCTCACACCATATACAAACATTAGCCAAATCAAGTGTTTCAGCTTCTATTTCTTCACTGCTTGTGCTTGAAAGTGATGATTCACTTCCTAAACTGCTAATGTCAAAATCATTACTGTCACTTTCACTTTCCATGGCAATTCAAATAAATTATGATTTCTGTCTAAAACGATAACTCTACAATTAGGACTGACCACTTTATTATTTTCACAAACACAAAAAAATAACTCCTTTTCGAAGCATTTATTTTGTATGAAAATATTGTATAAAACAAAATTCAAGTACTGTGAATGTAGTTATTTATTTTGAAACAGGACAGAATATAAATTTTTTTTAACTAAACTTGATAAGAAATAGAATTAGAAAACCTGAAGCAAATATCACTGAATACACAATAATCTGTTGAAGTTACTGTGCATGAAAAGTAGTGATTTCAGATGCTGACAGCTGTGTATGTGCTGTGATCTCTGGAGGAAAAAACATAGTAATCACACAGAAACATCTGCATAATACAGTAATGCAATCTGTAGACTTGATGTGTAACTAAACAACACTGAAGAACGATGGATCACATGCTGCTTCTTATTTCAGAGGATACAACTAAATGACACAAAGATGCATGCTAACCAGCACTTTGCCAACACTTCATGTACACATGGAATTTGGTAATATGATATTTGTGCTGCTATCTGGGGGTGAATAAATGAACAAGCGCACAAAAGGGCTGATTACAGCTGCTCTCAGGCAGAACAAATTATTTTGGGATGTTGAAAATAGACAATGATATTTACGGCCAGCCTGAAATATCTCTGGCTAATTCTTTTAAGAACATACTGGTTATCCGAGATATCTTGGGCAAATGCATGAAGGGGTTAAAAAAATATATTTAAAAATCATTATATTTTTTAGTTTTTAATAAAAATGTTGATTTAATAAATGTTTAAAAGCATATTACTAAAAAATGATGAATGTTTTACTTTGTGTATACCTCTTTTGAACCTTCAGATTACCATATGTCTCAATAGCCCAGTTGGCTAGGGCACATGTCTACCAACACAAGGTCCGGCAGTTCATGGCTGTTCTACTCCAGAGGAGTGTGTTGATAGAGGCGAAGTCTTACGCATGGCAAATAACACTTTTCTCTTAACTTCAAGGTGGAACAATAAATACACACACTAATACCACATAGCAGGTGGTGAGAGAAACAAATATGGCTGCCTACACTGGTGCCACCTTGCAGGGGACATCGGAAACAAAGATGGTGGGTGGAGCGAATAAGTCAAAACCAGTGATACAGTCTAGCAGTCAGTATCGGAAACAAGATGTCTGCTAAAAAACAAATGACAAGCGGAAATACACAGGATTGCGACCACCAGTGGCAAATTCTTGCAGACAACACTCAAACACATTAAGAAACAAATATTGCAGACAAATGTAAAATCCAAGATGGCCACCACCTGACCAGAATGACAGAGCAAGAGGAAGTGTGCACGGCGGTCAGTGACCCAGCCGAGAGGGTTTTTGGGTCTCCAGCCAGCAGCCAGTGCCCTTGTATCGCCATAACCAGACTACTGCTATATATTAACTCATTTTATGCTTATATTTAGTACTTTAAGCATACAGAGTTTGGTCAAAATTGGTCAAATTGCATGGTATACACACCAGATTAACCTAAAATATTTATGTGGCCGACATGCTGAAAATAAGTGCCCTGCTAATTTAAAGTGCTTATAGTAACTTACCCTACCACAGTATAAGTTTCCTGCAAAATTTGGCAGGAATCTATTCAGTAGTTTCCATGATATGGTATAAAAACCTAATGTTTTCTTCCAAAACGACAGGTCAATAACAGTTTACCTTTATAAACTAAATATTTACATGACTAACTGTCAAAATAAAAAACTTTGTTTAAATTGGTGAAATGGTTCCAGAGAAAAAATTACACCATAAATATTAAAAAGTCTGCCATTATGAGAATATACTCATGGTGAAGTAGAAAACTACGAAAGTTGGATATATTTACTGAGTAATACATGTGCACCTAAGTTTAATGAAATTCGGTCCATGGGTTCAAAAGTTTTTAGGAGGGACACTTACAGACACTCAGGCAGGAATGCAATCTCACAAGCCTATCTTTCCTTTGGAAAGTTGGCTAATGACACAAGGAATCAAATGATCCCTGTTAAGGTGAAGACCCTGTATTAGTGAATGATAACTGATTTTGAGTGTAGTGATCATGATCTGAGCATTACCATAGTGATCATGTTTGATTAGGTTTGTGTTCAGATTTTGAAATTTATGGTTTATTTGGGAAGTAGGGTAAAAATTTAATTAGAAATGAAGTGAGCATTGCTGATCATGTGAAAATTGTATTGTACTGAATGATGACCAATCTTGAGTATGGTGATTGTTCATAAATAAATATATTATCAGAGAGTAAACAAAGATAATTCACACTGTCTATTACGTTGGTTTCCTTACATTTATTGCAACTAAATGCATTACTGAATAGAAGTTGGCAAGACATGACAACACTGTCGAGCTTTCTCGCAGAAGTGTACAAAATGTCAGTTGTTTGTGTCTAATGTATTAAAGTATTTCATCATATCAGTTATAAAAAATTAATATGTTTTGTAATTATTGTAATATGAAAATATTTTTAATGTATGTGGTTGTGTATTTTGAAAATTGCTTCAAATAGTGTTTGCAGTTCAAGTGCATAGTTACTAGATAGTGGTAATTGAGATAAGTGGTTACATTCATGTGTTGATAGTTACTGCACTTGAAACTGCCATAAATATAAAATACATGGATCAATACATTGTGGATTGATACATGTACCTTTGTGTACTGAGAAATTTAAATGGGTTTATAAATACAGCAGGTTACCTTAAAATGTTGTGTTGTAATAGTCGTTAATTACATCATGTTCCTACAAAATTTATTGAAATATGTTCAGCAGTTAAAAAGTTATTATTGGGGAACATACATCTTTATAGATATTAGCACAATTGCATAAGCCTATCTTTCCAAGGAAATTAAGCTAAAAAACATACATGTGTGTGGATTTAAAACAAAGTTTAAGTGATCCACTGCTAGGTGTTCAGTTGCATACCAGAAGCCCAGAGTCTGCCAGCCAGAGGAATGTAAAATTTAAAACCAGATGGCATGAATTGCATATGAGGGAGCTGGCAGAGGCACATGCAGGAAGATAAAAAAAATAATGGTTCTACTTTGACAAACAGAATTACTTATTTAGTTAGTAAGTATACAAAAGATAACCTCCCATGAGACACAGCATGTTTGATTTCCAGTTTAGTTGGCTAGGAACTGCCCAACACAGCTGCCATGTGCAGTTTCTGCTTTTGTGTGTGCCTGCAAAAATAAAACACAAAAACCATGAATAAACAAATCACAAATTAGACAAAAATAACCTAACTGTTGAGCAATGCAAGTAACCAGATTTCTTTTTATATTAATATTGCAGTATTATGTATTAACTATTGGAGGAGAAGAGAACTGTGATAATAATTACTATAAACTTCTACCCTTGCAGTGCATCATATCATTTAGGCTAATAACCTTGATTTTGTTCGTAATAATTAAAATTATAACTGCTGATTAAATTGGGAAAATGCAAGTCTCTGAACAGCTAATATTTCCCCAGTATTTTCAATACTGGCATGCACAAATTTAATTATAAAAAGGCAATGCTCACCTCCAAAATCTAAATTTGAATTTCTCACGGCCATTTCCTCTCAATGCAAATTCAGGTCCGTTGCTTTTGAATTGCACAAGATATTAGCATGCACATCACTGGCACTTTAAATAAATGGTATAATCAGGACTGTGGGTGTGTATTACCAGTGTGCCTCATGCATGGTTATATATTGGGATTGGGCATAGAGTGAGAGAAGTAACACTGGCAGAAAATAATTTTTTTTGAGTGTATTGAAATACTATATGTATTTTTGAAAGAACATTAATTTTAATGTATCCCCTGCTTAAAACACAGATTAAAATAAATGGAATGAAATGAACATCAAGAAGTTGGCTGCCTTATATGCACCTGAGAAATAGGCCTACTTTTCCTTGCTAACCTTTAAAATTCATCTGACGAAGTTAGGTACTGGAATGAAGAAAAATATAGGGGCAAAAGGGGAATGGAAGAATAAAGCATAAAAAAAAAAAAAAAAACCTAGTGTGTGCTATACAATCAATATAATAACATTTATGTGAAAAAAATTTTATCATTTAGCTAGCAACCTAACCCATGGGTCCATCTTATCTATGAAACGTGTTAGTAATATTATTCTTGTATCATGTTATTAATTTTTGGATATAATTTTAAATCTTATTTCTTTCATAGTATAATGTGTGGGGGACAAAACTGTCCTAGCATATATTACAATATGCCATGTTTCAAAAGGTGCTATGTCATATTTATGGTGAAATCCTGTTGCTTTGATATATTTTCTGTGATACAGTGGTTTGGTTAGCATCACAGATTTAATGAACATGTATCTCTTCTTCTTTTCTACCTTTTATTCAATCTAGAAGTAATTAATCAATAAGAGTTATAATTATGCTAAAGTGTACAATTTGTGTTTGACTGTTGTGTAAACAATAATTAATTTTTGCATTTCTTGTGACAGCACTATGAACTAGACAGAGAGAACCTACAATTTCTAGCCCTGCGATTAGCTTGTCAAGCTCGGAGCTTATATAATGAATTAAAGCAGAGATCTGATTTGCAGCCCTTGAGCACTCAAAACCTTGCAGATGTCGCCAATGTCATAATGGCTGTAAAACCTCTTGTGTGTTGGCTGGAAAGGTATGCTGGACTTATTTGAATTTATGGTTTTTACTATCTATAACATTTGCATGTTAAAACCTGGCATTGCAGTCATAGTTAAAAAATAATTAAGTGGAAGTTTTGAAGCAGGAACTTGAAAGGTTAAAGAATTTAAAGTACTCTATTTACCTGGATGTAGGATGACCTCAAAAATAAGACCCCCCCACACGGTTTTACCTGGGTCTCCAGAAAAAATTACTTTCTCCACAAATTATTTAGGCATGTCATTTAGCAGGATTATTTAATCTTGACACTAAAACAAAGGTTCGGCAAAACCAAGGTATTTGTACTTAACAAAGCAGTGTACGGTACACCACATCTCAAATGTAGTTATTCTTAAAGAAGTCACATTTTCTTTGTCCATCCCTATATTTTTATTATTAAAATGCACAGCTTATTAATGTTTTTAGGATTGTTAAGTGACCGGTACTGTTATAAAACATCAGTGTAGTCCGAAACATGGACTATATCACTATCACTCAAGAAAAAATATTAATTTCAAAATTTTTAGTTTGTGAAAATAAGAGGATGCTCAGTTTTTTAGGTAAAAATTATAGTAAAACATAATCTTATATTCAGGTAAATATGGTATGTGCATGTAAACCATTGCAACTGGTATATGGTTCTGATGTAGAGACCAGATTACTGACTTTAAAGTATTGTGTTACACATAACATGTAGAATTTATGCAACAATAGTTTAGTTAGTAAATAAATTTAAAATAAGATTATAACATCACTAACATTTACAGCTCTGTATGGAGCAAATGTTTTGCATTGTTCTGTGTTTGGTTACTATAGGCTAACATTAATATGTAATGAAGGGCTGAAATTGTGAGATGTAGAGTGATTTTAAGAAAGGAGATTTTTTGATGGTGAGCAAAGAATTTTTGTGAAATTGATATCAAAATAATGAATAAAATTAAGTACACTTAATTACTACATTTTGCATAAAAGAATTATAGGTGAATGGAGTGGAGAGATTTGTGTGGCTCTTAACAAGGTATTGAGAGTCGATGAGGGTGAAGCGAGTTGGAAATAGAACAGTACCAGATCCCTGAGAAAACCTACAGATCAGCAACATCATCTGGCAAAATTTCCATTTGCGAAAATCCAAGAGCAACCATGCCATGGTGGGAGTCAGGCCCTCTAGCTGATACACCACCGCAGTCCCTCATGGAATTAGAAATGTGTTCATTATAAGTTAGCAGTTGCCAATTAACCCTCCCCCCTCATCAAAATAAAATAAAAATTTTAGTCGTTAAAATTAAAATGTAATTTAATTGACTTTTTAATTTCATAAGTGTGTCATGGGGAGGCAAATTCAGTAAATCTACTTAATAAATTGTTTATATAAAAAATTATTGTAAATATTAATATTTGCTTCGCCTCAAACTAAATTCAGGTTATTTGCATGAATGTGTTGCGTGTTGCTGCTTTTCCAGTATACACAGATACATAAAATATAACTTTCATATACTCAGTTCAGATTTTAATACTCCAGCCGCCTAGAAGCAAATCAACATTTCACTTAGTCTCTTATCTGATTGAGAACTGTGTTGCCAAGCTCACAGGAAAAATTTTATAACACTGTTTTATACAAAATCATTATGGCTTAAATCATATTTATTTTGTGTATTATGGTCATGTGTCTATTTAACAGTAATAAAAATTGAAGGACCAGTTAATAGTAGAGTTAATCTGGCACATTACTTACTCTTGAATGTGAGTTAATTTATGCAGAGTGGTGGAGTTAGTGCCATCCTCTTAAACTACCATCAACCTGTTCTTGCTTTGCCCATGGTGTTATCTTAGTGACACTTGCTGGCATTAGTGTATGTATATGTCTCCCTTGCTTGTACCTTGCCCATAGTGCAGGGCCAGCTTCAGAGTCCTGCATCTGTACTAACTGGAGTGGCCACTTGCATAGCTGAGGGAATTCCGGTGGGTGAGAATAGAGTACAGTGTACATGGAACTGTTGTACCTCGGTGACTACCAGCTATGATAACCAGGCCTCCACCTTCACACTCGCCTGCTTCTGTTGCTCATCAGCATGATTTTTGAGTAATATTTACAAAAGCATTTCCTGTGGTGCTCAGTACCAGATGTTTGCTTCACCCAGGCTTCACCAAGGGTGACGACTGAAAAATTTGCATTATTGCCCAAGACATTCAATCTTGCAAGGACAGAGTAACATCAGTCCCAACAGCATTATCATGAATCATGCTAGTGATATAGTTGTTTATGAGCAAGAAAAAAATTGTAATTAATAGTAAAGTAGAAAATTCTAAACCTACGCCGCTAAAACAATGAACATATGTGAGTAAACATAATACATTAGAAGGAATATCCATCTGATGGACGGGTACATTATCTACACTACAACAAGGAGTATCCACGTGAGGGACAGGTTGTTTTACTTACACTATGAGGAACATCTGCCTATCAGGTGGTGTAGCCTTTGTTGAACCACCGCTATTGATGTGAGAATCTACAGAACTGTAACATTACGTTGCTAGTTGAAGATCAAGACTGCACCAAGACTCTAGAAGTGAGTCAACCTTCCATACAAATCTGGCACACACTGGCGACAAATCCTGTATCACTATCCACCTCATAGGCGGATATTTCGCTCTAAGGGTTAAACATTGATCATCGTCAAATTCTTAAAATAAACTATGATCAAAACCACAAGCTTTTTGAATAAATTCCAGAACAACACAGGCTTTTCTTTGATGAGACAAATGATCCTTTGTACACCAAAACAATTTGCCTGAAGGGCACTTTTCTTTTAATCACTTTTGGCATTTGAAATTACCAAATCTTTTTCTATGGGCATGTAGTCAATGTCTGCAGGATTCCTGACATAAAATTCACAATTCTGGGAGACATGAGTGAGTGAAGAGATGAGGTGGCTCTTAACATCGAGGTCTGGAGAGCCAATGAGGGTGAAGCGAGGTGAGTATGGAGCAGCACTGGAATGAAAGGGTGGGGAAACGGGAGAGTCCTGAGAAAACCAACCAATTAGCGGCATCGCCTGGCACAATTCCCACATGCGAAAATCCGGGAGCAACCCCGCCGGGAATTGAACCCGGTTTGCCTAGGTGGGAGGCGAGTAGTCTAACCACTACACCACCATGGCCCCGCTGGAAGATGTATCTACAACAATTTTGTTATTGCAAGCCATGAAAATTGAAGCCCATTTCACTGCTCAGATGTGGAGGACGACGACTTGAGCCGATGCCTTCTGCCAGTGGCGGTCCCCATCTGACGTTATGAATTACGAAAATGTTTCACTCAATAAAAATACTGAAATCGCAACTACATTTACATACACAAGGCCCTACATGGAGTCATGAAGCGGCAAACAGCAAAGCACAAAACATTAAACCTAAACCAATTTTCAAAGGTGAAACCAACTAAATTTTGAGGGAGGGGAGGGGGGACCATGAGCAACTAAACACTATGCATACTCGTCGCTGCCACAAGCAAATACAGGGGAGTCAGACCTTCCCATTCAAAGCAGAAACTAGCCACTATGTCAGACTATTTGCCTCCCACCTAAGCGAACCGGGTTCTATTCTCAGCAGGGTCACTCCCAGATTTTTGTGTGTGTGAATTGTGTGGGATGATGCCACTGGTTGGTGGGTTTTCTCAGGAATCTCCTGTTTGCCCCGCCCTTACATTCTGACACTGCTTCATAATCACCTCACTTAACCCTCATCATCTCTAAAGACCTCTGTGTTAAGAGTCAACCAAATATCTCCACTCCAGAAGACATCCAATGAAAAAGTGAATATTTGACACACCAACACTTTCTAGCTCGGCTCTGGCCAGCAGCCCAGACGGATTGGCGCATTCACAAAAAAAGGGTAGAGAAGGTCAGAGAGAAATAAGAAGTGCAAAGAGTGATTGAATTATGAATCTACACCCACACTAACCACTCTGCTTCGGACACGCATCACCAGTCCAATATGGTGTGCACGTTTGGTGTGAATGTGTTAAAAGTTGTTGAAACAGAGTAAGTAATGCATTAATTTGTAGTTACAGGTAATCTGAAATCTTTGAAGCTGTTCTATATATTAAATTATGTTAGTAAATTCATCAGATTTTTATGTCCAACGTACACAGTTAGAAAAAAATTACATTATGTTACCATGTTGCTGTCACATTGCCAGTTAGCTAAAAATACTCTCTTATAAATTATTAACATAGGAATATTTGGAGATAGTTTAAGGGACAATCTATGTTCAGAAAAGGAAATAATGTGGGTCTAATATCTAATTATAGTATTATATTAAACTTGAAATGAAGTTAGTATATTTGAGATGATTACTGCTTAAAGAAAGTGAGGGTGGGTGGGGCACTTAGTTGGGGGGCAACTGCATCATTTCACTTGACTGTGAGAAGTGTAAAGTGTTAGGTGCCTCCACTAGTTATATTTCTATATTTTAGTTTTGGAAGTTATAAAGGTTATATTTATATATTTTGAGTAGGGAAGGTTTATGGTAACTAAATATTATAGTTATATGCAAAACTGAACAGGGATTTATTTTAATTAGCTCAAGACTATAATAAACTTGTGTTTTTGGTGAAGAAGGTTCAATTTATGTTGAGCTATGCAGATATAATTTATGACCAACCTGTTTGTCTTGTTGCCTTAGGTTCAATGTTATGATAGGAAGCAACGTGTGGCATGCCATGTTCAAGCTACATCTTGAGGTCTGTTCTTAATGGTGTGGGTTCACAGACAGACCCCGTTCAAAATGTTGCCAAGCATTATATCGTTTCTTGATGGCATAATTGTCCTAAATACTGTGCTGCTGGGAAGGGAAATCCACTGGCACACCAATATGTTTTACAAACTATAATTAGACCATGTTATGCAACAAGGAACCAACCGTCAATGTTGTCAATTTTTAGAATTTTGTTTTTTTGCTGCCACAAACAATTGATCTACCTATTACTCAAATCGCCACGGCTATGTCTTTTTTTTTCTGTGACCTAAAACATCTGAACCAACCCACCTCTTAACAAAGTGTTCAATTGAATTTTGTAACAAGGAACCAACCCTAGTTGTCAGTAGCACAGGCGAGTGAGCTATAATAGTATATTTTGCATCAGAGAACCATGCCACTATAGCTGCATATTTTGTGGCATGGATATTTGTTGCATTTAATGTATAAAATACATTGAAGAGCCAAAAAAACTGGTACACTTGCCTAATATTCTGTAGGGCCCCCGCGAGCACGCAGAGGTGCCGCAAGATGACGTGGCATGGACTCGACTAATGTCTGAAGGTATGCAGGAGACAATTCACACCATGAATACTGCAGGGCAGTCCACAAATCCATAGGAGTGTGAGACGGTGGAGATCTCTTCTTAACAGCATGTTGCAAGGCATCCAAGATATGCTCAATAATTTTCATATCTGGTGATTTAGGTTGCCAATGAAAGTGTCTAAAGTCAGAAGAGTGTTCCTGGAGTCACTCGGTAGCAACTCTCGACGTGTGGGGTGTCGCATCGTCCTGCTGGAATTGTCCACGTCCGTCGGAATGCACAATGGACATGAATGGGTGCAGGTGATCAGACAGGATGCTTACGTATCTGTCACCTGTCAGAGTCATATGTAGACATATCAGGGGTTCCATTTCACGCCAACTGAACACGCCCCATACCATGACAGAGCCTCCACCAGCTTGAACAGTCCCCTGTTGACATGTAGGGTACATGGATTCATGAGGATGTTTCCGTACCTCTACACGTCCATCCACCTGATACAATTGGAAATGAGACTCGTCAGACTAGGCAACGTGTTTCCATTCATCAACAGTCCAATGGCGGTGTTGGCGGGCCCAGGTGAGGCATAAAGCTTTGTGTCATGCAGTCAAAAACAGTACACGAGTGGGCCTTCGGCTCCGAAAGCCCATACCAATGATAGTCCATTGAATAGTTCGCACGCTGGAACTTGTTGATGCCCCAGCATTGAAATCTGCGCCAATTTGAGAAAGGGTTGCACATCTGTCACGTTTAATGATTCTCGTCAGTCGTCGTTTGTCCCGTTCATTCACAATATTTTTCCGGCCGCAGCGATGTCGAAGATTTGATGTTTTTACCAGATTCCCAATATTCACGGTACACTCGTGAAATGGTCATACACGAAAATCAACATTTTTTTGCTACCTCGGAGATGCTATGTCCCATCTCTCGTGCGCCAACTATAACACCACATTCAAACTCACTTAAATCTTGATAACCTACCATTGTAGCAGCAGTAGCCAATCTAGCAACTTTGCCAGACGCTTGTTGTCATATAAGCGCTGCCGGCCGCATCGCGTTACTCTGATTGGTTCCATACCTCTGTTATTTGCATACGCACGCCTATACCAGTTTTTTTGTCTCTCCAGTGTACTTAATAAATTTTATAAAAATAGGCTTATCACAGTTGTGAGTTAATGTTTATCTGATCTATTATAAAAATATAATGAATACCAATTTTGCTTTACATGCAACATTGTTGGCTAACTTGTAAAGAACCAAATGGAAAAAAAGGAGATGTGTTTTCTTTTGGCGGGAAAGTAAGCATTGCTTTTGTGTTTATAAGAACATGTTTTAAGGTAGTCTACTATGAGTAATTTATCAAGGGGCCAGAGATTAATTGAATTTGTTTTGCAATCACATAAGAACACAGATGAATCAAACATTTCACAAATGGTTAGTACTAATAATGCAATTCCAATAGTCCTTACTTATTTAAATCATAGTTTCTTGGTTAAGGTTAACTAGTATTTGCTGTTTAAAATTTCAGGAGCCAGTATCATATGTGTGTGAGGTTCCAGATACAGATGTGTAGGAGGTTCCAGATACAGATGTGTAAGAGTTTCCAGCTGAAAATATGTGTGAGTTGCCATCTGTATTTGTGCATATTATCACCACTGACCATATTGCAAATTACATTAATGATGTTACTCATACAGGTGACAGTACTACCTATGTTGATGGCAGTAATTTACCTGTTGCAGAAAACGTTATGTATGCAAATTATGGAACAATACTTTTTCCAATGCAGGACACAAAATTGTGGGAGACCAATACTTACATTGTTAATAAAACTACTGGAATTCTTACATCCACAGCAGAAGATCAACAGATCACCCCTCCAGTTGAGAATCTAGTAACAGGAGTTAGAATCAATGCAGAATCATCACAATACAATGCTTCTAGTAGATAAAATTTTCCATCTGCCTGATGAAAATGTAATAGAATTGGGGCAGTTTCAACACTAACCATGCCTGTCAGTGAACAACAGAGCAAAGAACATGACACTGAAGAACTGATAAGTAGAAAAAAAAGAGAAAGAAAAAGAAAATATGAAGGACAGTCTCGTGCAGACCAAAAGCAAAGATGTCAGTTAAACAATTAAACCTCATGTGTCATCATGAGGTAAGGAAGTTAAAAGCAGAGCATTTAAAGAATTCATTTGTCTTGCAACATGCTAGGTATAATGCCATAAGAAAGTGTAATTTGCAGTTTGAAGAGAAACATTCACAAAATACTGGGAACTAAATTATAATTCCCAAACAACTACTTTAAATATAATGATTCAAGAACATCCTGTTCATAGAAAATACTCTAAAGAAAGCCATATATGGTATTTTACTAGAGATTATAAACTTGGTAATACCAAAGTTTGCCAAAGCATGTTCATTCATTCTATGGGAGTTTTGACAGAAAGAGTAAACACAGCACTTGCCAAAGTGCGTTCAATGGATATACCAGACAGGCAAGGTTGGAAAGGAGGCCATAACAAAATTGAAGAAGAAATAAAGAAATCATTACTTTAATTCAGAAAATTCCAAAGTACAAATACCATTACAGTAGAGAAAATACATCCAAGGAATTCCTGCCATCCCATACCACTATTGGACTTTTATATGAACTGTACAAACAGGTAGTAAAAGAGCCAGTGAAGCTACCTTCCTTCAAGAAAGGGTTTTACTCAAAAGTCTAATCTGTGTAGAAAGAGATTTAAAATTGATTATTGTAATAAATGTGATTCTTTGGGTGTAAGTGTAAAATCAGAAACTAATGAAACAAAATTAGGTGAATTGATAGTAAAGCAGCAAAACCATTGGGATGAAGCTAAAAATGCAACAGATGAAAAGGAATGCAGATATTGTGAGATCTTAACTGAATCCAAAACTAAAAGTTTGAACTTATGACTTAGAGAAGACACTTCCATTGCCACAACTGACAACAAATGTAATTTTCTATAAGCATCGCTATGTTTGTACAACTGTGGTGTCCATATGGACCAAAAGAATGAGACACATTGTTACAATTTGACAGAAAAGCAGGCTGGGCGAGGAGCACAAGAGGTTGGCTCATGTTTAAGAAAATTCTGTGAAGGGCTCCTTTGACCTAACATTGAAAAGCTTATAGTTTGGTCTGACTCCTGCGAGGGTGAAAACAGAAACATTAAGATTGTTCTAATGTTAAAGTCGGTCTTAGCGACAAACCCATCGCTGAAGCAAATCCGTATGAAAAAGTTTTTGGTTTCTGGTCACTCATTTCTACCAAATGATACAGATTTTACGGATATAGAGTCTGCACTGAAATTGCAACAGCGATTATTTGCTGCAGAATATTATATCTTTGTTATGGAAAACTGCAGGAAGAAGAAAATGACAGTTCATCATATGCTACAGGAAGACTTTAATTTTACAGAAGAGCTGGAAAAATCTATTGTTAAGGCTTGGCTTCATCCCTGTTGCAGAAATTCATTTTCGTGTCATAATTTTGGATTCATAGTAATTACTGACAATGTACAATTATAGAAAATTTGCATTTTACGAGTTGTTTAATATTTTTGTGCATAATTTTGTGTGTTACCTGCTTGTTGTAAGAAGTCAAGAACGTATTAATAAAATATAAGTATGTTCTCAACTTTCTACAACAAGCAGATAACACATTATTAAAATTACGCAGTAATTACTATGAATCCAAAATTATTATGCAAAAACGAATTTCTGCACAAGGGATGAAGCCGAGCCTTAACAGAAAGTTGACATAAACAAGGGGAAAGTTCTTTGCCTTCTCACAAGAGAAATAACTACGGAGAAATCACATCCATTAAAGATTTACATGAAGAGAGCTTTCAGTGGTCCTACACAAGAAATAAATCTACAAAAACATAGCTCTGGAAGACTGCCCTCGGATTTCTTCAAATTTCACTTGACATTGCTGTGGCAAAATGGGAATCCCATTTCAAAACCAAAACTTTAAGATATCCGGTCTAATGCACTTTATACCTCCAGACTGCCATGCCTTCAACAACAACCTTACAGGGAAACCAGGAGTAGTAAAAGACGTAGAAGGGTTCAACACACCTTTATATTTTGAATTAGAAAACGAAATCAATTAATGAAAAATAGGAACTTTTGTTAATAAGGTGCAGTGATTCTTGTTTAAGAACTTATTTCAGACTTATATATACATGTAAATGTTGCCAACCGAGAAAAAGGATTTCTCAAATAACATTTTTAACTGTTATGCAAATCAATAACAATGTTACACTAACATTGTATGCATTTGTAGAAAATATCACTATGTAAGTAATAACATTTTAATGACTGCTAGAATAAGAGGATGTTAAATGTTTATATTTTGTGTACTGCCTAATTTTAATTAATATACTTATTTTTTGATTCATGTAAATAATAAGAAAACCCTAAATGTTTTCCGCTGGTTGGCGGGTTTTCTTGGGGATCCGCCGTTTTTCCCCCGCCCTTGCATTCCATCGGCTCTCAAGATCTTGTTAAGAGCTGCCCAAATCTCTCAACTCACCTCAACCCTAAGTGTTTTATTAAGGGTTTGTACAGCAAGATACAACTTGGCACCGCTAAAGTAATAAGGAACCAACTTCTGTACAAATGCTACCAACTGACAAACTATAAATTGCAACAAAGAACCAAGCAACATTTTTTCTCACGTTTTTAATGATAAGCCTCAAAACATATTACATTAAATTCAAAACATAACTGTTTTTTATAACTGCGAGCTCATATTTCTTTATGGCCTTCATAGACTTTATGTGACAAGTGTTTACTAAAACAGGTTTTTCTCTGCTTTCATTTTTTGTCGGTTCGTTTCTTGTTGCATTATATTGTCCAATTGTTGCAGGGTGCTTTGGATTCTTCCACACTGGATACTGGTGCGTCGCTGCAGTTTGCTTCGCTTGTTCACCATAACTGATTCATAACAAGGCTTATAAATAACTTTATGAGTTTTCATTTTCATAATAGCATTAAAAGAAAAAATCACCTAACATAGTTTGTCACTGTTAATGTATTTTCATATTTGTCATTGGTCTGTTAAGGAGGAACTGGGGATGGCCTGCTGGATAACCACTCAATTATGTTTTTGCCCTTAACATCATAAAATCTGATTGTGTGAGTTTTGTAATTATTGGTTTTTGTATATTTGCTAATTGTGTATATATTGTATATGTTTTGTATAATGTATTGTTATTTTGTATATATGTTTTGCCTGGTTGTCCTTGAAGCCCATCAGCTGTTTAGATACATTGTCCAAAAACCCAAAACAAATAATTCAAAAGTAAATATTAAATTTATACACAGGAAATAAATAAAGTAGGTAAATTTTAAAAATTTTACATAATTAATTAATAATCTAGTTTTTTAAAAATTAATTTCTGTATTTTTTTTCTCCAAAAATTGTTTTAGGTAATGGCTTGCATTGCAGTTTTGGTCGAGAACCCATTGTTTTCATTAGCAAATACTTTTTCATAACTTTCAAGAATTTTTTTAAATTGTGCGGTTGTACTATTTTGTGATGGTCTCATAATGGACATAGTGTTAAAACAATTTATTTCTCTAAAGATATTGTTACACGTTGCGTGAGGGGCGTATTTGAGATTGTGTGAGATGGAGGTCTTAATAAAAATAAAAGCACTAATTTTGATTTTAATTTATTCAAACAGCTATTATTTACGGCATTAATGTATCTATCTCCACTATTACTCTTTTTATTTCTCAGTGAGCCCAATATCTATTTTGAGTCTCATAAACGTCCTTCTTAATGTCTCTGGTTATAGTCAACTAACTCATACTCATCATTAACACACTTTCTGTCTGTCTGTTGCCATCATCTGTAATGTTTTTCACTCGCGCATCCAGTCCAATTGTCCTGGCCTGCCAGTCATACTATTCGCTGTGCCGATGCTCGCAGTCGCTTTCCTGCAGCGATCGTCCAACAACATGGAATGATGCTATTTTACTACAGTAACAGGTTAGACCACACCAGTTAAAGGTAAGAGGAAAGTGATTTTGAAGCTTGGTGACCTTAGCATAGAGCATGGTGTTTACATAGCAGAAATAGAGAATTAATGTCTTTTGAGGCTTCATGTACTACGTAGGCTGGAGTGCTGTATCAATACTCGACTTGGTATGCTACGGGTAGGCAGTACAGAGTTTGTGATGTCGACACGGCATGATTTGTCCTCCCCAGTTAGCTGCCCAGTAGTATGTGGTCAACCTAGTGTGCTGCCCACTTCTAGTGAAATTATCATTACCAGAAGGTGTCAACTAAAGTTTGTCAGACGTTTAGGTCTAATTGAGCTAGCAGATAGGATTGGCATCCTTCCAGGTAAAGTCGTAGCAAGGACTTTGGTCTCTTCTAATTCTGACAGTTTTCTAGTAAGAATGATAAATTGGTCCGATAGTGCCATTCGTCTTGAGGAGGGAGCCGTTATAGGTATTTGCAAATACGTCACACAGGTTTTTCCAAATGATCCAGAAAATTTGAGGGTAAAACAAATAGAATGTCCTCTATCAGAATTTCTTAATGAACCACTAGTGCGAACAAAATAAAATCTTACTGACACCAGGAGAAGGCTGTCATTGAATTACTGCAGAGAAATAGGGATGCCTTCTCGTGTGGACCAAATGATCTTGGACGGACTAACGTGACCTGCCACCACATTGAACAAGAGATGCCAGGCCCATAAAGCAGCCACCAACACGACTGCTACTAGCTTCGCATGAGGCAGTTGAGAGAATTCTGAAGGAAATGAAGGATCTAGATGTGATAGAACCATAATTTAGTCCAGTCGTCCCCCATAGTTCTTGTTAAGAAGAAAAATGGCTCTCTGAGGTTTTGCGTAGATTATTGCCAGCTTCATAATGTGACCAAGAAAGACTTATCAGCTTCCAAGGATAGATGATACATTTAACAGCTTGGCAGGTTCACAATGGTTTTTTTACTTTGGATATGAAGAGAGGTTACTGGCAGTGCGAGGTGGCTCCAGAGGACCACGAGAAGACTCCATTTTGTGTCCAAGGGAAAGGAACTTGGCAGTTCAAAGTTATGCCTTTTGGACTTTATAGTGCCCCTGCCACCTTTGAACGCCTGATGGAAAAAGTTCTGCCTTTAGATATCTGTCATGTTTATCTAGATGACATTTTTGTGACAGGAAGGACATTTGAAGAGCACATATCTCGCTTAGACTCTGTATTCCAGAAAGTAGCCGCAGCCAACTTGAAACTGGAGTACCACCTGTTGCAAAAGAAAATGAATTTCTTGGGACATGTAGTGTCGGCCCATGGGACTGAAACAGACCCTGAGAAGACCAAAGCAAGAAGAATATGGCCGACACCAACCGACAAAACTGAAGTGCTGAGTTTTCTGGGATTATGTGCCTATTACTGTCGATTTGTACCTGGGTTTGCAACAATCGCTAAGCCACTGCATGAACTGACTGAGGCAAAAAGAATATTTCATTGGACCACTGAGTGTGAAAATGCTTTTCGTAAGCTAAATTAAATTCTCATATTTTTTACCAGTCCTGGGTTTCCCGAAAAGTGAGGGCTTGTTCATTTTGGACACTGATGCTAGTTATGTAGGCATTGGAGCAGTGTTATCTCAGGTTCAAGATGGGAAGGAAAGGCCACTTGAATACTTCAAGGTATTGCATAAGTGTGAGAGAAATTACTGTGTTACTTGCAGGGAGCTTCTGGCCATGGTGAAGGCAATTTCACACTTCCACCCCTACCTTTATAGCTGACATATTATTCTAAGAACATAAAATGCTTCATGTCGTTGGCTCGTAAATTTCAAGAACCCCGAATTTCAAATAGCCCGGTGGAAACAGCATCTTCAAGAATATGACTTTCAAATACAGCACAGATCTGAATGCCTTCACAGCAACGCAGACACACTGTCTAGGAAGCCATGTGAGCCATTTTGTCGGCATTGCGAATGCCAGGAAGAGTGTTGAATCGCAGAAGGTATGGAGGACAAGAATTCAAGATTTATTATCTTGTGATGTGTCATCTATCTAAAGTAGTGAGGTTATTACGAAAGATCAGCTGAATGATCCCACTTTGTAGCCATTATTAAAATGGAAAGAAGCTGGCTGTTGGCCAAAAGGGTAGAGTTATCTAGCCTGAGCGCAGCAGTCAAAGCATACAGGGTGTAATGGAATTCCCTCATATTGAAGAATGTTGTACGTTACAGAAACTGGGAAGAAATGATGGAAAACACACACATTTATAGTTGGTACTTCCACAATGTAGGATTCCAGAAGTATTAAAAGAACTGCATAACGCGGCAGCCAGTGGGCACTTTGGTGTTAATAAGACCCTCGACAGAGTTAGAATGAGATTCTGCTGGCTTCATTGTTGGGAGGAGGTTAAGAAATGGTGCCAGTTGTGTGACACTTGCACTGCGAGGAACAGCTCAAGGACCAGTGGACAAGGTCACCTCCAGAAATATAATGTTGGAACCCCATTCAAAAGGATGGCAGTAGACATTCTGGGTCCTTTGCCTGTCGCAGAGAGAGGTAATCGTTATCTACTGGTAGCTCAAGATTATTTTACTAAGTCGCCTGAGGTCATTCCCCTCCCGAACCAGGAAGCACGTTCTGTGGCCAAGGCATTCATAGAACATATCTTCTCAAAGTTTGGGGTGCCACTAGAACTCCATTCCGATCAGGAAAGAAACTTTGATGCTGCTGTGTTCCAGCAGGTAACAAAGATTCTTGGGATGAATAAGACTGGGACTACAGCCTTACACCCTCAGTAGGATGGATTGGTGGAGAGGCTTAACCCCACTCTTGAGCAGTACCTGTCGATCTTTGTGGCATACAACCAAAAAGACTGGGATTCAAAGGTGTCATTGTTTCTTCTTGTTTACCGCTCAGCAGTACACGAGTCCACGAGAAAACACCGTGAAGGATGCTGTTTGGAAGAGAGCTACGACTTTCTAGTGAGCTGCTGTTTGGCCGACCGGCAGAAGAGAAAACTGCAGCCCTTGATTATGCCAGCAAATTATGTAACAGACTTGTTGGCATCCATGATTTTGCTCGACAGCACTTCAAAATAAATAGTGACAGGATGAAGATGCAGTATGATAGAAGAATGTCGGGCGAGGTACATTTGTCACGAAGGACATTTGGTGTGGCTGTACAACCCCCAGAGGTGAAAAGGGTATTGCCCGAAGCTACAGAAATGTTGGGAAGGCCCCTTCAGTATTCTGAATAAAATCAATGATTTGGTCTTCTGGATTTGTCGTCAAAGCTCTCGGGTGGAGCCGGAGGTTGTCCACATTGACCGTCTGGCTCTCTACGAAGGTCCTGATGTTGCAGTGTCTGTTCGGGACAAACAGACTTGAGGAGGGGGCAGTGTTACCCGCTCGCTGCTTTGCATCCTGAGCGAGATAATGTAGGACAGCAGTTATATGATAGCAGCGTTATTAAGACAAAGGATTGTTTTTAATCATCAAGTGAGCGATAGGCTGGTGGCCGCGTATCTGTTACAGAAAGCGATAAGACACGATAATTCTTTTTGTGACCTGGTGTTTCCTTCGCGTGGGAATGCGCTGAGAGCTGGTGGTTTACGTTTGTAACATTAGACTAAACGAGCGGCCTATCATAAAGGACCACCGCACACGCCAATAAACATATTGCAGCTCGCGTCTTGCTGACCCTGAGAACCTCTTATTTCTCCATTTATCATGCAGGAAAGTCGTCGTCATCACCATTAATTTTCCCAGAACAACTTGGATTGCAAAGATCATTCTAGACGGCACCTACCTCAAGTGTAAATACCACGTGCGGGCCTTTGGTGAGAGTGTAATTAAGAGCCAAGTGTTTGGCGTCTCCTGCTACCTTAAGTGACAGTTGGGCGATTCCAANACGGCACCTACCTCAAGTGTAAATACCTTTGGTGAGAGTGTAATTAAGAGCCAAGTGTTTGGCGTCTCCTGCTACCTTAAGTGACAGTTGGGCGATTCCAAAGTTGCTAGGGATGACTGCAGCGATCTGTGAGAGTGCATCGGCGATCTTGTGTGCAGTGAAGATTGGGACTGATCTGCGAGACTATGGACTGGATGCGCGAGTGAAAAGACATTCGGGACGATGGAAATAGACAGTTTTAACTAAACGCGTGGAAATCATTGGAGCAATTTAAGGGACATTAGCAAGAGTAAAGACTGCAATAAAGACTTAAATTGAAATGGAAATAGTAATTAAATATTATGCTCAAAAAGAATAATAAGAGATAATAGGACATTCAGACTGGTAGATAACAGATGTTTGACTGTTCCATCCCTCACGAAGTCGGATACACTCCTCAGACGTCCCATGTAACTAACTCTCTCTCTCTCTCTCTCTCTCTCTCTCTCTCTCTCTCTCTCTCTCTCCTCTNGGCTGTGTTGTGTATGAACAAATGACATACTTTATAATGCAATATTTATGTGACATTTATAATAAAAGTGCGATAAGATCATGGATTCTTGCTTAAATTGTGATGTGTGCCTTGGTTTCAGGATCAAGCATATTGTTTGAGTATTAATTACTGTTGTCTTTTTTTTTTCTAGGTCACCATTCTCAGGACAGTTCAGTTACCAGGAACGTAAAGATGACTTATTACATTTAAGTTTACATATTGCCACATGTGCACAGCGAGATCGGTTTGCAGATAAACCTGTGGAAGAGATTCGCTCAAGCTGTAAAAAGTTAGCTGAACTTGGGGATGAGATAATACAAGATATAGTTGATCCATTAATTCTTCAGCCAGCCTCTTTGGACCTTGTCACATTGAAGAAAAGAGCCAGTGATGATTTGGTAAGTAAATATAGACAAGTAATTAATATTTTGGTATTCTGTATAGAAATGCATAGACACTTATTTTCTCACTGTTGTGGTCTACCAAATAGTAGATGCTTTTCATTAAAGTATAATAATTAATTAAATGTTCCATATTTATAAAAAAATATGAAATGTTGTCATTAGTTACTGCCAGATGAGCATCCATTCATATAACTGCCGGCAATGCTATCTGCACATGTCCTCGGGACAGCATTGCAATCTGAACAGGGGACAGTCACTCACCTGGCCACTGAATGCGGGAATGTGCCTACCAGCCTGCCGGCTACCGTCATCAAATGACTGTCCCGTAATTTTGCACTCGAGAGGTGATGTAACTTTGGGCAGGTAAAAATATGCAAGTTAGTCCCCTTAGTGCTGAGTACAGTGGCAAATTGACACACAGAGGGATGTTGCATCTCAATGCTCTGCATTTTCCTACTATGACCCCTCCACTGCCAGCTTATAGCCAAGTGGATATAGTTTCAGTGAATCTAGTGTTGGTGCATTGCACTAAATAAATTTCCTTTGCATCCTATGGGCAATAATCCAATTAATTATAGGGGATTAAGATGAAGTCGTGTTTTATAATAATTTGGCACTTATACCCAGCTCCCTCGGGTTAATTAAACTCTGTCATGTAAAACATAAACTCTAAAATGTAAGAATATATTTAGAGGCAGTTTAATTAATTAAGGTTTTCAAGAACATTTATACAGAGCAGAAGTCATGAGAATATCATTAAATACTGATATTTAATTTCTCATTTATGTTGAAATGCCATTTGTTACCAGTATAATTTTATTGAATGTTTTTCTAGTAATATTTGTAAAAGGAATATGTTTTAATTACTAGGATCATAGGTATATTGTTTCGTTATGTTACTGCATTTTTTTTCGTTTTCCTTCAGTGATTTCTGTATTTTTCTACTAACTTGGTGTTTTCTCTTCCTGGGTCAGAGGGAGTGCATACCGTGATCTTTAGTCTGCATCTGGACAGTATGGGGTAAACTGTGCCACATTGGTCTTCTCTCTGTCCTTAATCTTTTGTTTGTAATAATCAACTTTAGCTTCAATAGTCATTATATTTTTGGAACCATTTTCTTATTTTAGTGCCCAGAGAGCTTGTTCTCCCACTCTCTTAGACTGTTTGCCCTGGCAGAGTAATTTATATGCAAGTTCTTTGTCACCCAATGGTCGTTTCAATACTGCAGTATTGGCTACCAGCGAGTCTTAGAGCCGTATCCACATCAATGTTTTGCTTGTGTGAAACTTTACATAATAAATCCTGTTTGTGAAAATTACATTAATGTGTATTTATTTAGGGGGGGCTAGGTCAATTAATTTGGATACCACCTTTTTTCATATATTATGTCTCTCCCTGGGCATAATCAACCTCATATTTGGACTTACTGGCGTTGGAAGAACCTACACTTCCAATGGGTAAGCATTATGCAGCGTCATACTTTTACTTACCTCTGTTTCAGCTAGTTGACATTTTAGGATGGTCACACTCTTCTGTTGGCCCACAATCCAGCCATTAACTCATACTCTACAACTTCAGGCGAAGCACTGCCCTACATATTATCACAAATAATTTTTGTAGTAGCTGTACAACGGATTGTTTTGCTTGTGTGTATGCATGATTGGTTTTTTTATTATTATTATTATTTCTGCTTTCAACAATTTGTGTTTACCTTTCACAAGAACACATCAAGAATTTATTACACCAATACATCATGACGTAATTGGAATTAATTGAAATTATAGTGGGAATGCTCAGTTTTAAATGTTGTTAATACATCGTCATATCCACTGTTAATAATAGGAATAAGTAATTCGTTGTCAGTAGTTACTTAAAATGATATACTGGTATTTTAAAATTTAATTTTGAGGCCTTAATTGCTGCATTTATTCAAATTTAAATATGGAAAAATATTTTAAGACATAGTTAACGTACGGAGATAAAATTTCCTGAACATTCTTTCACATGATTCCACATATAAATTAAGCAAAATATAAAGCAGTAACTATCGTTTTGTAGGCACCTAATTCCATTGAAGGAATTTATAGTAGGAGCTGTGTATTGCAGCAGCGGTAAGGGTGGTTATTGGGTCTGGGTTGCATTCAAGGGTGTATTGTGTACCGTATGTGATTAGTTTTGACTTTAACATAGGTTAATGCGTGGCGCAGCTTGTGAGCTTGCCTTTTGTTTCTCTTTTGTGCCCTTTAATCTCAGAGCACTGGCTAACCCTGCCAGAAAATACTTTTTCTAAGATGGTAAAATATGATTCTTTATTTTCCTTTATTTCCTTATAGAGCTGAATAAATTAGAGTCCTTTCATTATTCAAAGAAAAATATGATCTTGTAAGTTATGATAAAGGCTGTTCATGGTAAAGTGAGCACTTTTAAAAGTACTGCCAAATTTCTACTTTCAGCCTATTGGTTGCGTATCTTTCCACGTACCTAACAAAATAAGCAATGCCATGTGACTTTCAGCTAGTGTTTACATCAGCTGGCTTATATGCCCACTGCATACTCCTTAAATAAACAACAAAGTAATTAATATTGTAATTAGCACATTAATTTGAGCAAATAATATTGGTTTATGTCGATTGATGTTCACAATTATTTTTTTTGTTTGGACGTAAATTAATGCATTTAACTGTGGTCAACATTTTGGATGACATAAGAAAATATGTTTGATTTTGGTTGTCAACAGAATATAAGAATATAACTGTTTAGTACTGCAGTACAAGTAAAGACTATGGAAATAACGACTTCTGATAGGTTCCCTACCAATGTAAATAAATTCATGATTTAATCCTTAGTTGCCACAATAATCCAAAGATGTGCCCATGACTAGGGGAAAGGAAGTGGATTTTAGCATGAATATTGATGTCATTTTTGGGATGGCAAGTATTGATCTTGGATTTGGAGGACCATGCATGTTGTGGCAACCAGGAACAACTCAAGTTAAGTATGACATGTTTGGGGATACATGATGTTAGATGGCACAAGGTCTTTATACATGTTTAGCCAGAGTAAAATTTTGAGGGTTATTCTTACTTGTTTCAGAATACATACATGGTCAAATCTTCAGAGGGTACCTATAAGAAATATTGCTTATTATGATATTGCCCTAAGTGGTTTGGTGCACCTAAGACAGTTCTCTTTTCGAAAAGTAAATTGTTTGCATTTGTACAAAAAAAAATTAACGGATAAACAAAATGTATATACAGGATGATTCTAAAATCATGGGACAAAATAGAGGGGTTTTTATTTTTACATATTTTTTGTTTCTTATTTTTTATAGCTATTGTGGTGGCCTTATAAACTAAAGATAAATTATCTAATATTTTGTGAGAAATTGAAAAATCATAGATTTTGATACAGAAAATCAAAGAAAAGCAAGACTGGATTTTGTGGGATTTGTAATTATCAGTGGAGTTAGATACATAATGTTACAAGATGCCAGTGGCATATCAGAGTTTGTGAGCTTGTTATTGCACCAAGTTTCTACATTACCTATGCCTCTAAATGCTTTCAAGTGATTTACTTGTACATGAGACTCCTATCACTCATACATTTCTTTGACCTTAATGCTTACAGGGGAAGTTTGTTTGATTATATAGTTGGGGCCTATCCATTTAGTTACAAATTTCCTGCTAAGTCCATGAGGGATAATTAGATTTTTTGACAAACACCTTATCTCCTACTGAAAATTTTAAAGTTTTGCTGCCACAATTAAATTGCACTTCATGTGAATCTGTCAATTTTCTCAAGTTGTTTTGAACAACAGTGAATTCTTGCTGTAACCTTAGCACTAACTCTGAATTATAATTCTCGCCTACTAAATAATTTACATGTTGTGGGCGAACAACTTCGTTGAAAGGCAATAGTACATCTGGGTACTCACCTGATGCGCTATGTGGGGTGGCTGTATATACAAGGACATAAGGAAGCCATACATCCCAATCTCGTTGGTACCTGCTGACAAAAGTGGAACGCCATAGTTATAAACGTCTGATGGCTTCAGCCAACCTGCCCATTACATGCTGGATGATTTGGAGTAGTGAGCAGAAGGTTTATTTGCAACAGAGAACATACTTCCTTCATTATCTTCAAAGTAAAGTTTGTACCGCAGTATGTTAACAGCTTTCCGGTGCACCATGCCTCAATATAGTTTCAGTTACAAACATTTTTGCTACAGTTTCTGCCTTTTGGTGTGGTATACAAATAGCTTCAGGCTACTTTGAAAAGGCATCCTGGAAGCTGAGAATATATTCATTCCCTTTCATTGTGGTCAGCAATGGTGCGACAATGTCCAATACACACTTACTGAAATTGTAATTGTAATTATAATGGCACTGACTTATTATCAGGGCCGCACTTACATACTGCTCATCATGCAACCAGCACAATAATTCTTTAACATCTCTATACATTTATTCTCAATAAAACATACTTGATAAGGTCATACGTATGTCGCACACCTTGGTGAAATGCAAAGGGAAGATTTTGATAAGAAAAAATTACTTTTTACTGCATGCTACCCAGGGCCATTTATCTATCCTCCTTTTCATCCTCACTACAGATTATTATATAGAATGTCATCAGCATCTCTGAAAAATTATGTCGCATCAGTTTTAATGCCCCTAATGATTTGCTTCAGGCGAATGACATTCTCTTGTTCTACGCTAATTCTCTCTTTCCCACACTGGGGTGTAAAAGGGACTGTATCTGAATTCACTATGTGTATTCACATCTGAATGTGCCTTTTTTGCTTCATGTTCAATTTCAAAGTCCTACTCAGACAAAAGTAACTGCAACTGACCTAATCTTGAACATGGTTCCTTCAACTGTAATAACCATTTAAATGCCATGTGGTCTATCATGACTGTGAACTGCGTACCATACAAAGGCTAATTCCATATATTTTATCACGTATACTATGCTTAAACATTTACATTCAGTAGCAGAATAATTTCTTTCAGTTTTATTTAATTGTCTTGTGGTGTATCACAAGTCTAAACATACAATTATTCCAACAAGTGTTATCACTTTTCAAAAATCTAATTAGTGAAAATACAGGACACTTTCAAAAAACATTCCATACTTAACATTTCTCATCTCTGTATAGATCCATTTCATTTTATAAAAACAATTCCATAAAAAATTTATTCAAAATAAAGACCTTTAAAAAGGCTTTAAAATGAAAATTGTGCTCATGCAAGAGCAAGGCCCTTTACCACACCAATATATTCCAAGTCCAATCATGAACTTTAAGAAATATGCTAACATGCCCCGGGTGCACCCTAAGGCCTACCAAAGCCCCGGAACACGAAAGCTACAAAAGAGGAATGCACGCGGAATACATATTAAAAACACACTTAAAATATTAATAGAAATATCACAG
The DNA here is from genome assembly GCA_002778355.1 of Clitarchus hookeri. Taxonomy (NCBI): domain Eukaryota; kingdom Metazoa; phylum Arthropoda; class Insecta; order Phasmatodea; family Phasmatidae; genus Clitarchus; species Clitarchus hookeri. The sequence continues at coordinate 575,751 of NQII01000056.1, read as the reverse complement.
ATGCAAGCCTAAATAAATAATACTGAACTAGCACCTAGTAAAACAGGTGGGTGCAAGAATATGCTAAAATATCAAACGGCAACGTGGGCGGCAGTGCGGTCCAATTTTACCTCCGCGAGCACTTGAAAGCAAAGCAAGGTAACTGGTAGATAAATGTACATATTCAATATTAACCTTGAGTTTTAACTGACAGACAACCGCAACCATACCGGGTAAGTTAGCCAAAACATTAATTTTGAAAGAGCCTCCAAGCCAAATTTTGAATACCATGAAAGTTGACAGCCTACTGCGTTTACACTAGCCCAAAACTATACATCACCCATACCCTAGCTCAATGCAAAACACTAAACAGCAACCCACCTGAATTCAGGCTTTACCCGGGCTCTTGCTAATGCAATAATAATCTGGAGTATATTTTAGCCAGCTATCTCGTCGACTACAATGTTGGACGTCTGCATCTTGCTCCAGGCATGGTGCATCGCGAAGCCGAAGATCAAACGAGGCTTCCACAACTGTAAGAGCCAGACAGTAGCATTAACACAAAAGGCCCATGAACAACAGACACAAGCTTATATTAACACGCCAGAGGGTGTAAGCAGCCTAACACGCATGCAAGGAAGGAAGGGAGGCGCAAAAGGAGAAGGTACGATAGAAGGGGAAGGCCACCGAGACCTAACTGCAAGCGGAGCCATGACTGAAACATGGAGAAACTCAAGGAGTGCGGCGCGGTCCTTGCAGTCTAGAAATATAATAATTGAGATGCTTGTCACCATGTATTTTCTGAGATAAAACTGCGCCTAAAGCAGTCCCGAAACTGTTGCACATAACAGTATAAGGTAATTCAAAATCTCTGTAACACAACATGGGTTTCTTGCACAGTGTAGTGCGTAGTGCATCAAATGCTTACTGCCTGTTTTTGTCCCAAAGAAATGCAACATCCTAGTAAATTCAATGTGAGGCTGCATGATTTTTTTTAAAATTCTCAATAAACCTACGGTAATAACTTGCTAAGCCAATTGTACCACAGTATAAGGTTGAAGGGATTGCGGTGGCTGAGTGGTTAGCCTGCTCGCCTTCCATCAAGGCGAACTTGGCTCAATCCCCAGCCGGGTCATTCCTTGATTTTTGCATGTGGGAATTGTGCCAGATGATGCCGCTGGACAGCAGGTTTTCTCAAGGATCTCCCATTTCCCCCATCCTTTCATTCCAGCGCTGCTTTATACTCATCTCAATCATCCTCATTGGCTCTCAAGACCTCGCTGTTAAGAGCCGCTCAATTCTCTTAACTCATTCACTACAATGTTATAGATGTCCTATAGATAAAAAGGGTGAACAAAAAAGGGAAACTTCAAGAAAAGAACAATGATTCAATCTTTGTGCTACATATTTAAAGTTTCGGTACTACAACAGCTGTTATGCACAGTAATCATTTGCATAAAAAAGCAAAAACAGCAAATTTTGCAACACAGAGTGGCATTGGCACTAGCACATAAAGATTCACGAGGTTAGGTTTAGCCATAAGGGCTGCATGTAGCTTGTGCAGACAATATAGTCAAAGAGTTACAAGGTAGCAAACCCGAAAAACAGTAAAGGGATTACCATAATGAAACAAAGTAACAAATAATTGAATATAGCCACCAGAGCTAATGCGGACAATATAGTGGCAACATAGCAGAACTTTCCAGATAAATCCCTTGCACCTCTAATAGGGAAATTGGCCTTGCCATTAGGCGTTGCAAGTTAACCGTTCACACACGATAAATACCTGAATAAATACAAAACATTACAGTAGCAATCAATCACTAAACATCAATACCTAACGTTACCTAACCTAGAATTGCCAATTAACCGCCACAGATGCAGGCAGTTTCTATGTCATTCGACATAAGTCACATATTACCATAAAGTCAAGTAGAATGGGGCATGAAGGGTTAAAATGACGATTCACAATTCAGGGTTTGAATCTGCTAAGCCACAGAACCTAGGGTTGCGAACCCTGAACCAAGAAATTCATACACTTTGGAAAGTAAGAACTCACATTCGCGGTCGCAAAGAGTCATAATGCAATGAATCAAAGAACATCTTGACTGGGTTTTACACTCGCTGTAGAAAAACAAGGAAAATGGCGAAGCTAGCCCTAAAGCTTAACCCCTAACTAAAAAATGCAGCATGACAGAAGGTCAAGTGCCGAACCAAAAAATTGAAAATGTGAACCGAAAGGAAATATAAATTACATTTTAACCCTAAACAGAATTTTTATGACAGGCCTACCGAAACAAGAATTTAGAAAAGAATTACTTACTTGCTAACTAGTTTGCCAGCCATCTCAGCCTTCCCTGAGATGGTGGCACATAGAATAACAAAACACTGAGAGAGAAATATGTCAACACATGCCTCTGTGCTGGAAGGAGTAGAAGTGATTGAGGGACAAGCAGCTCCAACCTTCATTGGCCAAGTCGGGGGAGGGCACATGTGCATGATGGGAGAAAAGGAGGGGAAAGCATACAGATTGGCGAAAGAATTTGAAGGAGTGCTTGGAGAAACGCCGAAGTCTGAGTGCTGCCGCGGCGATGAAGACACAATTACTTCATAGAGGTGGAAGTTCGTAATTTGTTGAGACAACACAAAAATATTTGGTTCACTATAAACTATCTAATCTCCTTTACAGTATTAGGAGCTTGGGAAGACACACTTACTGTGTTCTTCTCACCAGTCTGTTTTCCTATTTCTGAAATAGTGTATCATAAGTTTTTTACTGCAGTCAATAAGAAATTACATTTCTCTTTTTTTAAGCATAGTTTATCTTCTCTCAGCCTAGCAAACAAAATACATACATTTTTTTGATGCTCCTTCTTGGTTTTCCTGAAACTGATTACATCATCATGATAAAAAAACACATTTGTCCTACCAAACATGCCAAAGTATTGCCCATCGGATTGCTAACGAGGAAGGCGTTTTTACTAAACCAAATGTAAATCTAAGACAATGGTAATGACCATCCCAACACTGCTTCCTGCGACTGCCACTAATCCATCTGCTGTATAATCCCCTGCATCATTACTGACTATTGTAACTGTGCACCATGTCCAGCATGCGTCTAATCATCCCGGTGCCACTCGCTACAAAATCATCTTGAATGAGATATAAGACTGATTCGGAGTTACAAAATTTTTTTTAACCCTGGATTGCATTATTGGGTTTTCCTATTGTACTGGAAGACCAAGAGAAATCTGGATGAGAGTATAATTTGTTCAGCTAGAATGTCATTCAACATAGATAGAAGGGAAGTCAGTTATTTATTTGAGGGAACACACTGTCCATGAGACAACATGTGTTTTTGAAAACGTGAAACACATTAGTTCTGCACCAGAAAATTACATTGAATAGTGTGTTCAGGTGTCATTGCAGCATGGCGAGTGTTCAAGGAGGATTATGTGGTAATGAGACTGGTGGCTTGGACAAATTATGGTTTGGATGAAGCTGTAGCCAAGAAAATAGTAGAGTGCTCAAACAATGATATCAACCTAACAAGTGGTTGTTCGGAATGCGCAAACTATTCTCTCTGAATTCCACTGATGTGAAGTAGGAAGGGACTGCAAACGAACAGTACCATCTAATCAATAGTAAGTTGCTAAAATTAGCTACCACCCAGAAAAAGAGAAAAAAGTGTAGCCAACCATATGCAGGCCAATGCCAATGTGGAAAGTTATGAGAGGCCGAGAGAAAACATTAGTCTGCAGACCAACATCGGGGTAAGTAGTTTTCCTTGTTCCACGGCTTGGTTTATTGAAAATACCCAATCAAAGAATGTAGGTAATGGGTAAATGAAACACTCGCAAAAGTAAATGAAGGTCTCACCTTGGTTCTGTTCTTTGTCTTTTTCATTAAGACTTAAATCATAGGAGCTGACCAAAGACTAGACGAAGATACTATGACTAACTTTTAACATGATTTCAATCTGTTCTTTTAATGTGTCATTTTGACTCTGGGGGAATCAGTATGGACAAATTCGTATTGAGTCGGCATTACATGTATGTATTCTGTGTTTTACTGGTACAACCTAAAACTTAACCCTTTTTAAGAAATGAATAATGTTCACTTAAAGTTGAAACTAGATTATCTGTCTCCTCTTGATTCAAATGCTCAAAATTAGCTGTTAATATAAGTCGCCTATCTTTTCCGTATCGGGAATAAAATCAAACTAACTTAACTTCTTATCCTCACTTAAATCTTAACCATCAACTATTTAAGTTTCTGTAAAATAACTTATCTCTTTATTTTAACTTTCTAATGCTCAGCAACTTCAGCTTCATTAATAAAGGGTGATGTTTCCTCACTTCAAAATTCATTAATATTTAAAATACAATTTTTCCATTTTGCTTAGTTCCAAATCCCACAATGTGACTTCTGGGAAATATAATCAATTTCTGAGGCCTATTAGTTAATACAATGGGAAGCTCCATTGTTTCATCAACTTTTCACAAACTGGACTCTTGACACATTTCTTTTTCTCCACTGGGTCGAAAATAACATCCTTTCCTTACAATTAATTTAGCAGCACATACAACACTGCACAGGACACTTTTCACATTGCCATTAAAGCTCAAATTCTCTACACAAACATCTTGAGGGAACCACAAACCCTTGTTCACTTCTTCATTGACGTGAAAATACCTAGGCCTCCATGCCCTGTAGAACATTCAACGTTAACTCATGACCCACTTATTGTGCTTACAATTACTGACACTGTCTTCCTACTAATTTTATAAATGCGAAAGAGAGAGTGAATATATATATGTGTGTGTGTGTGTGTGTGTGTGTGTACATGTGTGTGCACGCGGGTGTGTGCATGTGTAGAATGGAACATGCTGGCCGTGGCAAGGCAGAACACGGTATTGATAGTGCCAGGTGCGCGCCTAGCTGTCGCGGAAGGGAGGATAAGTTAGCTGCTTTTCCCTCGCCATTCATCTTGGCAAGGTCACTTGCTCCCATTGTAATAGTACGCGAGTTGTTCAAAGCAATGGTGAAGGGAGCCACGCTGATTGCAACTGCATTAGGAGATCTACCTTTTACCACCCTTACGTCAAGTGGGCATAAAGTCCACGGACAGGATAATGGACTACTGATGATAAGTAAAATTTAAATAANTATATATATATATATATATATATATGTGTGTGTATGTATTTTTGTTACCACTCAGCTCCATAACGACTGAATGGATTTTGATGAAACTTGGTATGTAGGTACTTTAGGTCCTGGAAGAGGACATAGGATACTTTTTATACGGGTCGTGTGGAATAACAACAAAATGTAATTCTGCAATTGGCTGAACTCAGCTCCATAACGGCTGGACGGATTTTGATGAAATTTGGTATGTAGGTACTTTAGGTCCTGGAATAGGACATAGGATACTTTTTATCCCGGAAAATTTTTCAGTTCCTTAACGTGCCCTCTGAAGCCCAGAAGCGCTCAGATGTTATACAGGTCACCCATCCAAATGTGTGCCGCTGGGAACGTTGCTTAACTTTGGTGATCGATTAAGATCCCTCAGCCAAGTGCAAAAAGTAGTACCTAGGTACACTTATTTCTAAAGCTACAACTTTATAAAACTCACGTTTTGATTTTCATACATCAAAAGCGAAAATGTGGTAACTACGCAATAGTTGCACAGATATACTCCAAAAACAATACCCTACTTCTTAGCTATCTAGTAAAAAATATTTCCTTCTTTTTGGGTATAGTATAATTTTATAATTCTGTTTTCACATAAATGAATTGTCTTTTCCCTATTTATTTATTTATTAGTGTATCACTGTAAAACTCAATCGTACCCGGGCGAAGCTGGGCCGGTTCTCTAGTATTACATAAAATTTCACCATTCGGAGGAATCTTTGTTGCCCACTTATGCTTAACAGCCACTGAAGCCTCAACGCATGGTTCCAAAGGTGAACCAAGATCCAGCCACCTTAAAATTCCCCACAGTGTTGGCTTGTATGGAATTTTCAATAAACCGAGCCATGGAACAAGGAAAATTATTATATCTGACATTGGGTCTGCATTGACACTAGCCTGCATACGGTTGGCTACAATTTTTTTATTTTTCTAGGTGTTATCTGATTTATACTACTTTAGCAAATTACTAAGTTGATCTGTTTATTCTGTAGTGCATTCCTGTTTCACACAGTGGAATTCAGAGAAAATTTCCTGCAGTCAGAAAAACCACTCATTAGGTTGGCATCATTGTTTGAGTGCTATACTATTTTCTTGGACACAGTTTCATCCAGGCAGTAACTCTTCATCCGTGCTGCCGGCCTCATCACCACATAATCCCCATTGAACACTCTCCATGCCGCAGTGCCATCTGCCACTGATTCATCCGCTCTATAATCCCCTATATCATTACTGACTGCACTGTCATTATGTGCTACGTTCAGCCTGTATCTAATCCTTGCGCCACTCACGGCCAAATCATCTTGAATCTCATTAATGGAAGTGCTTGTGCCATTTGTTTGTGTCCCTATACCTGCCGCCCCCCAACACCACTTCCTGCATCTACCTTAACACTCCCTTCAACATATTTTTCTTTTGCAGAACTAACTCATATTTCAAGTTTTCAAAAACACCTGTTATCCCATGGACAGTGTGTTCCCTCAAACAAATGGCTGACTTCCCTTCCATCGACGTTGAATGACATTCTATCTGAAGAAATTATACACTCTTGCAGATAAATTTCACCCCCAATTACAAAATTGAATACTGCTGTGCCTACCAAGTCCAATTTGCTGCCTGTAGAAGCATGGAGCTTTAACAACTGAAAACAATTCCTTTCTTCAAAATAATCTCCAATTTCTTTTAAAAATAGTGACTGTCGTTAATGTGTTAGCTATTAAATTAAACTTTACACCATTTATAAATGTTTCCAATAACAATCCAGGGTGAATCCTCAATGCATTAACCTGCATTCATTTCATATCTACATAATTCAGTGTATTTATTTTATGACCTTCACTGTGTTCAGAGCTTACTTAAGCACCTGTAAATGGATGCCCATTCCCTTCTTCACCATTCTCATCTGTACAATAACCATAAATCTTATTTGCGCAAAATGCTTCACAATTTTCTAATCTCTACAGGATGTGCAGCATTCTTAAAGACTGCTAGTACCTCATTGTTTTTGTTCTCCTTTTATGTGAATAAAAAAGTCTGTTCAAAATTTCTTAGGGGAACGTGACAAAACAAAATGCTGTATGCCTGCACACATTCCTTTCAGGAAGACTGCAAGGATAGGATATTCTCCTTTAGCAATTTTCCTGTAACTGCTGCTTTCTTAAGGGAGCCATTTGCTACTCTACTATTTCCTGTAAGGTGATACCTATTCATGTATTCCCCAACACTTCTGCTTCTGAGTGCAACAAAAACATTTGTCAAACTGCTGGCTCTGCTATTAAGCACCTAGAAGTTTTCAAGTAGAAAATAATTGAACTCATTTTCTAATTATGGCATTCTTTCATGTGCAGGTGCATGAAGCACCATTGAAGCTTGTCCCATAATCTTAAGTATACAACAGATTAATTTCTCTGCATCGCTCCAATCAACCATGTCAGCGATATTATCTGTTGACTCAATAAATTATTCTACATCTTGAGTTGCGCAATTTACAAAACACTCTATTAACTGTAACATTGTGATTCTTATTGAAACCACCACCACCATAACCATTTTGAACTGACCTTTTAGCTGATCTGTCTCGCTCATAACTCTACTGCCTCTAAACCGTTGTTTTAAAATTGCCAACTGTTCACACCGTACTTACATGCCATGTGCAATAAGGTCTCAAAGGACATCTGGGGCCACTGTAGTGTAGTGGTTCACCTAGGTGAACCAGGTTCTATTCCCATTGGGGTCGCTCCCGGATTTTCGCATGTGGGAATCGTGTTAGATGATGCTGCTGGTCAGTGGGTTTTCTCGAGAATCTCCCATTTCCCCTGCCCTTGCATTCCAGCACTGTTCCATACTCACCTCACTGCATCCTCATCTGCTCTCAAGCCCTCGATGTTAAGAGCCGCCTCAGTGAGTGAATTAAAAAAGTGTTAATATTAATTATTGCTACCCAGACCCATTACTACATCATCTGACCTGGGTAAGGCTCCTCGTGGTTCCCCTCATTCCAAAGAGTTAGTCTAACAGGACAAGTCACTGTCAAGTGCATAAATTGTTCTATGCCAACATCTCAGTAGTCAGTGTTACTGTAACACCCTTAAATTAATTACAGTGGTGGCAAGTACCTTCCCCCTCTTAAAATCTTTCCATGAGGAGGTCTCCCAGCTACCTCCACCAGTCATATATGAATGGAAATTGACCCTTTTGACAAACTGGCAGTGTGACAATCATGTTAACACTCATCAATTACAATTTGAACAGAGTCTAATACTATAACACTAAACTGGATACACTAAGATCACTTACATTCTTATATTAACAGTGTGATTTTAAGTTTCCCAAAGATCTAAATATCAAGAAACATTTCAACATTACGTGTTTGCGAACCGTACTCTCTCGATTAACCAATTATTCACAAGTATTGCATAATAAATGAAAAGGTTCCAAAACCTCGTATCACAAATGTGACCTCCCGTGTGGGTGTGGGACCTTACAATACCACCACAGCCACCCCATGCTTGTCGTAAGAGGCGAATAATCGGTCGATCTGAAATTTATTCGGACCATCATCTCGTACTTCTTTCATCTTCTCTTTTGTCTTCTTTTTTCTTTCCATCTCACCAGGTCCCATCACATCTTCCCTCTCTACTGCATCATCTCAGGCCATGGTGATATCCTTTTTCCTAATGAGGGTCTGTCCTCATGAATGAGTGTTGCCTCCAAATAGTGTGACCATACGTGGTGCCTTTGTTAGTGACGATGTAGCAAACCCTTCTCACTGACCCAGCAGGCAAATCTAGGTGCGGAGCTCTTATCCACATACATGTACACCTACGTAGCACCAATTGGTGCCTTCTTGGCAGGAGGGGTTGTCATTTCTGATTACTCCATGTACCTAGACCTGCCGGGAAGATGTGTTGCCACTGTACGAAGGAGGCTGGTGTAATCAACCATAAGTCCTCTGCCAAGGGTGTCCTCTATAGTGGGGAGCCGTGGATGTTTTCCCAGGTAGGGGAATAAAACTGGCCTCACTCAGGATGTACAATTTGCCCCTTGTTTGCCCTGGTGTACACTTCGGTGTGTCACTAGGGAAATAATTTGCAATGAAAGCGGTGAAGGGTAGCTGTTCCTAAGTACTGCTTAGGACTGTGGGAGGTTGGTCCCCCTCCTAGCGGCACAGCCTGTGAGGTGTTTAAACTGCTGGCTTCTTTTCTTTTCCTCCCCGAATGGCAGGCTGAGGTCGACGAGTCCCAGTATGGGGGACCTACACCATGGCTTCCCTAAGCACTCCCCAAAAGGGTTTCACCCTCAGCAGCCACTTAAAATGGCACCGCGATGATACTGGTAGTGATTCAGATTGTGATTCTGTAGTGTGTTGTTCTACTGCTGTTACATTACCTATGCCCCTTTTTTTGATTATCTGAGGTTTAGAAGGGCACATTTTCGAACAGGTGTCACCTTTTGAATTGCAAAAAGTGATTGATGGATCAGCTGGTTGTCTTGCTTCCGACTGTAAGAAGATCAGCGAAAAGTGCAAACTTCTGATAGAGACATCGAATGCTGTCCAGTTGCGGGGGCTCTTGGCGATGAAGGCTTTCAGTGGGGCAACTGCAAAGTACCCTGTTGAGGTCAAGTCCCATGTGTTCCTCAACTCCAGCAAGAGTATCATCTGGTGTCCCGACCTAATTGACATTCCAGAAAGCGAGGTGTTACGTGAGCTGCAAACTCAGTATGTCACTGATGTTCACCATGTGCTGAAAACTACTAATTGTGTTAAGTCACCCACAGCTACTTTCATCTTGACTTTTGGTGTGCGTGACCTCCCGTCAGTTATCATAGTCGGCTACCTGAATGTTTGTGTTAAGCAGTTTATTCCCGCTCCTCTTTGTTGTTACAACTGTCGACAGTTTGGCCATTAATCTGCAAAATGTAGACATCCACCAGCTTATCCAAAATGTGCTGACCCAATGCATCCTAATACTACTGTGCAGCAAACCTGAAGTGTGTGAACTTCAGCAAAGGACATCCTGTCTGGTTGAAGGAGTGCCCTGTGTACCAGGAGGAGCAGGCTGTTCAGCCAGCGGATTCAGGCCACCGACAAGGTTTCCTTTGTCAAGACACGGAAACGCTTCCATGCTCTCCAGGGCTCAAAACCTTCTGTTCCGTACAGTGTTGTTGCCAATGCTCTACTAGCAGTAAAGGATGTATATACTCAGACAGTCGATGTGGCTACCCAGACAGAAGTGTCTGCGAGTGCACCGAAGCCACAGCGCATTCTGGCGACCCGAACCATCACTGTTGGTACGCAGTGTGGACCATCTGAGAAAAAACTGTTGATACCTACATTAATAAATCTCGTCAGCATGCTGCTGCAAAAAAAGTAGACAAGTCAAAGTCTCCGTCGCTCACATTCCTTCCTGCCAGTGAACCTGATATGCATGATCACATCATCAACTCGCCAACTTGCCAGCCTGTCTCTCCTGAGCCAGAAACTGAGATGGCAGTTGATGTTGATACACAAAACACTTGGCGAAGGTTCTGGAGGCTTTAAGCAAGTGATCAACAGACATAGGGGGAAATTGAAGAAATTGTTTCCGCACACTTTCTTCCTTTAACTCGTGTCCCTCATATAGTGTAACTGCTAAGGTTATTTCAATAATCTTGAAGAACTGAAACAGCTCCTAGTGTCCCTCACCCCTACAGTCATTTGCCTTCAGGAAACGCACTTTTGTCCTACTGATACTGCTTTCCTTTGAGGTCACACGTTTTACCACCTGGATAACGTGTTGGTGTACCGTGCCTGTGGTGGTGTCTGTCTTGTGAAGGATTCTGTTTATCATGATTCTGTTGTACTTTGCACTGTTCTACAGGTAGTGGTGATCAGGGTGTTTCTCAGTGTGTTTATCACTGTTGTAGCATATATGTACTCCCCCTACAGCGTGTCAGTTTAGCTGGTTTTGAGGAGCTTTCATCTCAGCTCCCACCTCCATTTCTGATCATTGGCAACTTCAACGCTCACAATAAGATATGGGATTCAGACCACAGGGATGGCCAGGGTTGTGTAGTTGAGTCATCGCTCACCAGTTCTAATATTTCCCTGTTGAACACTGGTACTCCTACACACTTCACCACCCATACTGGCACTTCGTCCAGTATAGATATTTCTTTTTGTAGCCCAGCTTTGTTCACCTACTATGATTGGTCTATTTATTCAGATCTCTGTGGAAGTGACCATTACCTAATCATATTGGATCATGTATCGTTTGCTGCCCCACCCATACCACCTCGGTGGGTGCTTAAGAAAGCAGACTGGACTCATTTCCAGCGTTCTCTCCACTTCACTGCGGAGGTTCCTCGTGACTGCAACATGGCAGTGGAACTCTTCAACTCTATTGTCATGTCAGCTGGAGAGGCTGCTATCCCCTAATCTTCACCTTGTGGTCGTAGGCGTGTTCCTTGGTAGAGGGATGAATGCAAGGATGCTGTCCGTGCCCTACGATGTGTGCTCAGATGTTTTAGTGCTCACCCCACTCAGGCTAACCTTGAACTTTTCCGCATCTGTTGGGTTCGCGTTCAACGTGTCATCAAGGACAGCTGGCGGAAATTATGGAGGGACTTCCTTGCTGATGGTACATGCTACCAGTAAGTTTTATCTGAGACAATGTTCGGAAGTTGTGCAGACAATCTCTCAGCACGCAGGTTTCCTCTCTTCGGGTCAATAACAATATTGTTACTGAGGGGACAAACGTAGCAGATTTGTTGGGTCAGTATTTTGCAGATGTTTCAAGCAGTGCACACTACACTCCCTCATTTCGAGCCATTAAAGAGACATGCGAGACGGTGGGTGTCCACTTTGGCGGCTCGGGTGAGGAGGACTATAACCAGCATTTCACCCCTTTTGAGTTGGAGCAGTCTTTATCGCACTTGAAGCATACATGTGTTGGCCCCGACAATATCCATTATGCTATGTTGCAACACCTCCCACTCAATGAGAAACTGGTTTTGCTGAGAATTTTTAATAACATTTGGACCTATGGTGTTTTCCCCTTGAAGTGGTGAGAGTCTACCCTTGTGCCAATCTTGAAACCAGGGAAAGTCAAAAGGTGTGGTTCCAGCTATCGCCCTATTTCACTCTTCAGCTGCATCTGTAAGACCATGAAGCATATGGTTAATGCGCATCTGATGTACTGCCTTGACCTGACAGCTTTTATCACCTCTTCAGTGTGGTTTCCTCCAAAATCGTTCTGCGGTGGATCATTTGGTCTGCTTGGAGGCTGCTATACAGACAGCGTTTTTGTGAGGGCAGCACCTCCTTGCTGTCTTCTTTTACTTGTAGAAGGCATACGACATGACATGGTATCTTGCGACAGCTGTCCACTTGGGGATTTCGTGGACATATCCCTGGTTTTATACAGAAATTTATGTCTCTCTGTACATTCAGAGTTAGCAATTGTGCTTCCTATTCTCGTGAGTTCATTCAGGAGAACATTATGCCACAGTCCACTGGGTAGCATTTTGAGTGTCACCTTGTTTGCCATCACCATCAATGGCATTGAGTCTGTCGTTCAATCACCTGTGGAATGTGTGCTGTATGTGGAAGACTTTACCATTTTCTGGCATGCAAAATTACTGTGCCGTCTACCACCTTGGTGACTGGGCAGACAGCTGTGGTTTACACTTTTTCACTGCTAAGACACAGGTGGTCCATTTTTGTAGAAAACGTGGCATTTTCCCTTTTCCCGAGGTGCTTTTGTACTACTCTTTTTTTCCGGTTTCTAATACTGTCAAATATCTAGACCTCTTTTTCGATTGTCAAGCTCCCATGCTCTTCTTCATGGCTGATGACCCCCAACATGCCTTCGTCAACAAATGGTAAAAGACTGACCTTGAGCAAAGTGCTCTCAGTTCCAATATACTGCTTCAATTTTCATTGTACATGTGTTGACCCCACCCTATAGGCCAACCTCCTAGCTCATCCTGATCACGAGGTGACAAGTCACGCAGCTGCCATGTTTCCTCATGACTATAAATCATAACTGTCGCCTTGTGTATTAGTGAGCCCTACAACTAATAATCAAAAGCAACGGAGATGTCTGCTATCACAATTTGTAATAAAATACATAGAATTTGATTTTGCACATTGATGTATATTCAGGTAGCTGACAGCTGTGTTGCAATATAATATTTTACGTAACAAAGAATTAAGGTACTTAAATATATTAAAATAAAATCTTCAATTACATTATGTTAATAAGCCAGAAAAAGAAAACTTTTTATCAGTTATATGAAAGATTCTTCCAGATACACTAATTTGATGCTTTATAGAAACTTAGGTGGGTCAGACACCAAGAGCAGTCCCTTGTTAAAATCTTACAGATGTCTGAGGGACCATTTCCTCACAGGTGGTTTTGCAGGCCTTCACTTTTAATGTGGAGCATGCCCCAAGTTGTGATGAGTTGGCAGATGCTGTGTCTTGATTGACGACTGCAACTGGGAGATTCTGCCACAAACTTTTCGATGGCCCACTACTGAACGGGTGACACCACTATCTTCTGTGCCACACTTCCCTTCAATCAGGGCACAGAACACCCCTAGCAAAAACAGCCCTTTGCCTTACGTGCATCTCCCAACAGCCCAACTGATGACAAAGGCTGGTGCCCACAATTAAATTGTGCTTGGTAAAGTAGAATTAAGAAACAGGCCAAGCCTACAAGGGTTACTTGATTTCCTCACAAATAAAATCTAATATGACATTGAGTAAATCTTATTTCAATAAAGAAAACTTGACTGGATAAGACAGTGTATTTATTGATCTCAAAAACACAGGTAAAGCACAACACTATTGAGCCCATAATAACACAAAATAAAAGTCTAAAAATTTGTAATGATTTTACAGGTTGAGTTGGGACTGAGTGTGTTAATTTCGGGAGGTAATTCCTTACGAAAAACAAAGCAGAAATTTATTTGGGCATATTTTGATAAAGTGAGAAATGGGGCCGCTACGTGCCACTGGACATGAAATTTCAAATTACATTTTGTCAAATATTTCCGAAACCATTTGAGATTAAGCAAGATAATTTTGAACATTGTTACATGAAAAGGAGACCTTCAACCTGTTATGAGTGTGGTGGTAATATCATCCCCCCTTTCCTATGTACGTAGGGTTCATCACCATTTTTTGGTTGTTACTTTTGAAACACAGATGTAATGCACATTTACATACGGTATGTTAATGAGAATGTGAAAGGCAACAAAAGAAGTCATCTTGTCGGCACTCTCTAAGGCTAACTTTTTTCGCAACATCAGCATTTTATGTTTAAAGGTGTGCATATGCAAACTGAAATGCAGTTTAGCGTTAGAATCAGGCGTTGTCCACATGTAAGTACAAGCAGGCATGGATATGCCTTGTTACTGATTTGGAATGACTGTTGATAAGTTTCCACAGAGGTGTAGAGTTTCATTAAGCAATAAGACCAGAGTCGTGCATTATGTGGATTACAATTGTTGCATCATCACATTACGAATTGCTACTGACAAAAGTCCATGTAATTGTTATGTTCGTAATGAAAGCACGCATCCATATTGTAGTTATTAGCATCTAACTGCAGTCACTGCAATCATGTTATCAAAGGAGATAATATTGACATATATTAATTTGGGTATCATTGCACACAAAGTTTAGCGTACTGTCTTATTACATGAAGTTTTAGAACATTATGGTGTAAACACGTAGCACTTGTCAGACAAAATTGTATTCAATTTATGTTTGGTTGGTGATAGATAAAAGATGTGCTACTGTTATCTATTAGGTAGACTGAGAGGACCATTTGTTGCCCGATACTAACATCACGTCAACATTTTGGCAAACAAGCAGTTATGATGTGTGCCCAGACAGCGCCACATTAGATCTGAAGACCTATTACGAAGCATAGTATCTAGCCGTGTAGAGTCGTTCTGACTCTTGTTCGCAACGCGACGCAGTACTCATGATGGAGTGGAGTAATGCGGAGCTCAATGGCATTGTTTTAACATATGGCAAAATGTTGTGTGATGCAGCGGCAGTACGTCGGAGATATGCAGAAAAGTTCCCAGTTTTTGTGGTAATTTGCGCAGTCTCGTTAACCTTTATTGCAGGACAGTCTTTCATGATTTCAGGCTGTATGTTAAGTATTTATTGTCATCTGTATTATTGTGAAGGCAATATGTTTTCGATGAATGAACCATACCCTTAGTGTCAAATGACAGCCCTTCAACTCTGTGGTAACTTATTGACATACGTTCCAAATCAGTTACAAGGCATGTCCATGCCTGCTTGTACCTACGTGTGGACAACGCCTAATTCTTATCCTACACTCTATGTCAGTTTGCATACCCCTCAGGCATTTTTATGCATACCTTTAAACATACAAGTGCTGATGTCACTAAAACGGTTAGCCTTAGCGAGTGCTGACAAGACAACCTTTTTTGTTGCTTTCCACATTCTCATGTAAACGTGCATTACGTGTCAGTGTTTCGAAAGTAACGGCCAAAAAAGGGTGATGAACCCCAAGTACATAGCAAAGGGAGGATGTTATTACCACCACACTCATAACAGGTTGAAAGTTTCCCTTTCCTGTAACACTGTTCAAAATTGTCTTGCTTAATCTCAAATGGTTTCAGAAATATTTTACAAAATGTAATTTGAAAATTCAATTTTCAGTGGCATGCAGCGGTCACAATTTTCACTTTATCGAAAAATGCCCAAATACATTTCTGCTTTGTTTCTCGTAAGGAATCACCTCCCAAAATTAACACACTCATTCCCGACTCACCCTGTTTATAATCCCTACATTTTATGTTGTTAATTCTGCTTGCTATTATGAGACAAATAATTATATTTGAAAAACAAATTTCAGAGTTATTAAAATTTTGGTTATTAACTTGGGATTTCACAAAAATTTTAATTTATTCCATTTTAGAATTCTATATATAAATAAATAGTTTCATTTATCTTTATAATTTGAAAGAACAGGACACATGCACAGACTAGAAATTAGTTGGTAGAGAAAATAGTTAGGTCTCATCTGATTCTTATGTGTGTGGTGATCATCTCCACATGAAGGAATAAAATCTTGGCAATGGAGAGCTTGGTGCTACTTCCACTTCATCTTAAATCACTGTCCATAGTCTGAGCGTAGAGATCACCAAAGCCCAAAAGGTTTAGAATGGGCATCTAGAACTGAATACTTGCACATGTGCACCGCACTTAAGAAAACAAAAAAGGTTGATAACATAAATATAATGTATTACATAAACATATAAACAACACACCTGCTAGTAATAATACCATTGCTGCTGACTTATTAATGGTGGTCCAGATAAATTTCACCAAATCAACTTGTTAATTTGAAGAGGTAGGTTGTAGAAGTGATTGCCAAAATTGTGCTTCCAAAAGTGTGAAGAACTTGAATTCAGCAAATTTGATGTGTGTTCATATCGGATGTCCCAAATTAAAGTTTACACACTTTGAACGGGAATAACAGAGACATTATTAAAGACAATTTTATTGGACTGCTTATATTTGATGCAATAAGAACAAGAGTTACAAATGTTAAAAATGTCCAACATCAGCACCATGACATTGTCTACAATTATGTAGAACATAGTGACAGACAGTTGTTATGCTTTTCTTGGGAGTGGATTCACAGATGGTCACAATCATATCTCTCATGACCGTACACAGTGTTCTTTAGAGTTCCCCACAGATAAATATCTAATTGCGTTTAATCTGGAGATTTGGGTGGATAAACACTTCCTTGTTGGTCTATCCACCGCTAAACAAATGTTTCATCGAGAAACTATCACATGTCTCGATGATAATGTGGTGGTGCACTGGCCTACTGGTAAAAGTAGGCATCATCTGTGTAGAGTAGGTGAACAGCTAGTACATTTTCCTGTAGCATGGTTTAGTAACTTTCACCTTTCACCATTCTGTCAAAGAAGGATGGTGCAGGCTGAGAAGTTACTTCCATAATGACATGGAATAACATTGCTCTGTTGTTACCTTGGCATGCAACGTTATTATGGGAAGGACTTCGGCGCGTATGTGTGTATGCACCTTACAGATGAGTGTCGTAAAGTTGCTTATACTGTACATCACCATAGTTAACACCTGAAATTGAGTTGAAAATTAAACGGTGAAATAAAAACAATCATATTTGAATATGTGTAGATGAAGTTGGAAATATATATAGGCACACACACACATATATACAGTAGAGCACACCTTGACCGGAATTCCCTCGAACGGAACTCCCCTTATCCAGAACTAATTTTCCAAAAAAAATTCAAACGTCGCAAAGTTGGGCCATAACTTTCCCGCGCTCGCAAGAGGTCTTTCGTTGCTCACACCAGATTGTACATGCACGTTAGCTGGTAAACAAGCTGCAGCACGATGAGGAGACAGCCGGCCCAAGTGGCACAGCTACAGCTATGCTGCACAATGACACAAGTGACAGTGACTAATGGCAATGTGTGACACATGCCTTTGGTTTTAGTGGTGCGACTTTCAGAATTTAGTGTTCTAACGTGTTAGTGTACATGTGCCGTATTTTGGCGTGTATAGACCGCACCAGAAGTTTTTGATGAAAAATTAGGGATTATTAATATTTCAAGTATAGGGCGCACTGAATTTTTGTATTCCCGTAAATATTGCCGGGCCTCATCATGCTAGTGCGGCAACAGCAAACTATGGCAACGTCAAACTAATTAATTTGTCATTGAGTGTTATCGTTGCCACGCCGTCTGCTAAAAAGTAGCAACAGCACAGTATTCCGCGTAAATAAAACTTTTGTATTTATGTCAAAATGCCTCAACATTGCGTTTAAATTGCGGAACATGTGCGCCGTGCGTAGCCTGCCAGCTCGGCTGGCTGTTACCGAGCAGGCAATGGTATGGTGCATGTGTGCATGCGGCGTCACACACACACACACACACACACACACACAGCTACTGCTGGTTGACTCATTCAACCAGAGAGAGAGAGCGAGACAAACAAAAAAGAGGTCGAAGGAGGGAGAAAGAAAAGAAAGGGACCCAGCAAGATTGCTTGGTGCTGGATGGCTGTTGGTGATGCCAGGAGAGAGGGGGGGGGGGAGGTTGAAAGGAATCACGCCAAGCGAGAGGGTGAAAGAAAAAAGAGAAAAGTAGTGCGCAAGCAGAATGGCGGCTAGAGGTGATACAAAGCAGAACAGTCGAAAACAGACAGGCTGAAGTATGGTGCGACCCATACACGTTTAAACACACGTGATGAGCTATTCATTTCTTATTATTTTTTTTTACTTCCTTAGAAACTAAGTTAAAACATTAGAACGTATTGTTCGTTGACAAATTTCCGAACATGGTTTAGAGGGGGAAATTTTTTTATGACAATATCTTGTAAATAACCCGCACCCCGTCAACACAAACAGTAACATGATATCCAGATCTCGCTTACTCACCCCCCCCCCTAGAAGTTTGAGAATGAAGGTCATTAACGCAGCGCCGGGAGTTTTATGACACATTTCATAAACAGAACGTATTGTTTTTTTTAATGGTCTTGTAACTTTAAGGATAAAACTAATAATTTACACTCATTGTTTTCTTAAGTTAAAATTATGTGCCACATATACAAGAGTTCAGACTAAAAATGTGTTATTTTTCACACCATCCCACCTTCATTTCCCATAACCGGAATTTTCCCTCAACTGGAATAACCCTTCCCCCGACGATTCCGGTTGAAGGGTGCTCTACTGTATACACACACACACACACGCACGCACACACACATGCACGCTCACACACACGCACGCACGCGTGCGCACACACACACACACACAGTGGTCCACCTAATATGGAAACCCCCAAAATTTCCACAACGGTTGCAGTTCATGAAATGCGATTTCTCTTAAAGATAGTACATACAGGGGCGAGTAACTTGCAGCATAGTGATTATTCATACATAACAATTGTATGTACAGAGAAATCAAATCACATATGATTTTTTAACTGGTAACATAAATTTTTAATTCAATAGCATCTGAAAGTACATGTAAAGAGGAATTCAGTGATATAGCATTTACAATGGAAAAAGTCGCAGAAGCACGGAGCAATAATATGCAAATATGATTATGTGAGGTGGGCTGATAGCATGGGCCAGGATGACGGTGCGTGTTGTTTACATACAGCTGTGAGTACAGGTCCAATGCCTCATGTTTACCGGCCCACCTAAAATCATATTGGCTCATTATTTCTTGGCATTTTTACTATACTTTCCATTGCAAATGCTATATCATTGAATTCGTCTTTGCATGTTCTTTCAGATGCCGTCGAAGTAAATGTATGTTTCTAGTTAAAAAAAAATCATATGTTGTTCAATTTCTCTGTCCATACATGTGTTACAAAGAGTAACTATGTGGAAAATTAATTGTCCTCGTACGTACTATTATTTAGCGGAAACCACATTTTGTGATCGGCAACCGTTGCAGAAATGTTGGGATGTTAATGTTGGGTGGACCACCATGTAAAATAACGGTTGTTCACTGTAAATTGAGCACTTTTGAAAGCCCTGCTGATTCTCTACTCTCAGCTCATTGCAGATCCTTTCGCTTTATATCAATGAAAATATTGCCATGTGGTTTTTGTTTAATCATCAGATCAGAAGTCTGCTCTATTTATTTGCATAACAACACAACAAGCACTCATGTTAATTTCAGTAAATAATATCTCTTTGTGAATACTGATGGTGTTGTTCTTATTATTTAGAAACAAATGGTCTCTTATCTTTTTGGAAATTTTTTTTATCCTGTCTTGAGTGTTTCAGAAGAGTCAAACACTTGAGTTATTTTCCCTCATTATATCAGCACAGTACATTCCTCGTTAAATATGTGCAATGTTCAAATTTTCGCTCATCAAGTATCATAAGAATGAAACACTCAGAGATAATACTGAATATTTAGTCCACCACATACGACAAACAACGTGTGTTAAATTGTCTTTAAATGACATGAGTATAACATGTACAGCAGAACTAGAAAAAACTGCATGTTTGAACACTTTTAAATGATGTGTTACTTTATTTCAGCAGAATATTTCAAAATAATTGTGACACTATTTGCATCAAAATTCCCACTGATAACGGTGTGCAACTTAAGATACAAATAACTCCGAAATTAATAATTGTATACACCCACCATGTGTAAGCAAATTGCCAGTTTTGCTATGATGTTACGAATATCAAAAATAGTTCACTTGAAACCTCGGTGGCTAAACCAAACTGATCAAAATTTTAAGATTAATTTATACAGCACACTTTCGGGTAACATTGATCACTAAATGCGAGTTTTGTAAAAATCCATCATGTGAATTTTTTTTATAGGGGTTAATGACACAAAAGTTTGTCCTATCCTTTGTAACAAGAAAATTACTTTTAGCTTATAAAATTAGAATGACTACAGCGATGTGAACGTAATTTCACCAGTATACTAAAAAAAAACTTAATCAATGACAAATTTATTTCAAGAAATTGTATTCACACATTTAATGCAGAATACAATTTTCATTACCGAAATTGAGGTTATTTGTGGCAGCTTGGAATGCTCATTGTTTATGTTGGCCCGGGCACATTGAAATGTTCAACAAAATTTCGAGAAACTGTGCCAACATATTAAAAGCACAGGAGGAATGTTCCGCATGTAATATGAAGCAGTTTCATAGTGTTGGGGAAATACCTGATCAGTCACATTTTGCTAATTTGACAGGAAAGCGATGTTAAGTTTAAAAACTGTTATGTTCTTCCCCCGTATGCTGATATTTCAAATGGCTGTATCTTGTAACTGATTATGTTCTTCTCCATGACTGTAACATCAGTTGAAAACACTGCATTGAAGCAAACAAATGGCATAAAATCCTGGAAATAAAAAACGTTGAACTTGTCAGGTTTTTTCCCTGTGGTCTTTAACTATAAAATGTACCACTTGATTGACAACAGATAAATGGGCCTAAATGTTTTATTTATTATGTAAATAAACATTTTATATTTGAGGTTATAAACTGCCACACAAAGCACATTGTTCAAGGCACATAACGATAATTAACCCAGGAACTGAACAGAAGAGTAAATTTATGGAATTTAGGGCTTTTGAATACTGGAATGGAAACAGGTTTAAAAAAAGAATAAACAAAACAATGTACCCAATGACTTGAAATGTTGCATCAGCCAAGTGATGTTATGAATTTGTTAAAAATACAAATGTGTTATCATTGCGACATTTTTATTCTTATATCCATAAAATAAAAAGAGTGATGAATTTCAAGAGATCTGGACCTATGTCTCCTAATTCACTAATAACTGTACTGTGAGTATTGTGGTCATTGTTTACACTAAAATGTAAGCAGTTACAGGGCAGTGATTTTTTTCTAAGGTTGATTTTGAGAGTGCTCATTTGATCATGAACCATCTTTATGTATGTGTATGCATTTATATATATATATATATATATATATACACACACACACACACTTATGCGCTCACTGCCTCTCATCCCGCACGAGCTACTGGAAGTGAAGGACAGCAGTTATAAGATAGCGGTGGCAGTAAGTTAAAAGATGGTTTTGAATGAACAAGCGAGCGATTGACCAGTGGCCGCGTATCTGATAAAGAAAGTGAGCCAACACAATAATTCTTTTTGCAGCCCAGTGTTTCCTTCGCATGGGAAGCACAGAGAGATGGAGGTCAAATTTGTAATGTTAGACAAAACGAGCGGCCTATCATAAAGGACGCCGCAGCACACACCGATAAACTTATCACAGCTCGTGCCTCACTGACCCTGAGAAGCTCATATTTCTCCATTTATCATGCAGGAATGTCGTCAGCATCACCATTACCGTTCCCGTAACAACTCGGAATGCAGAGAACGTTCTAGTAGGCGGCACCTACCTCAAGCATAAATACCACGTGCGGGGCTCTGAGGGGAGAGTGATTTAAAGCTGAGAGTTTGGCGTCTCGTGTGACCTTAAGCGACAGTTGGGCGATTCCAGAGCGGCGAGGGACGACTGCAGCGATCTGCGAGAGTGCGTCGGCGAGCTTGTGTGCAGTGAAGAGTGAGACTGATCTGCAGGTCTGTGGACTGGATGTCTGAGTGAAAAGATATTTGGGACAATATAAATAGACAGTCTTAAATAAATGTGTGGAAATAATTGAAGCAATTTAAGGGACATTAGCAAGAGTAAAGACTTTAAAAGACTTTAATTTAAATTAAGACAGTAATTAAATATTGTTCTCACTAATATTAAAAAGAGTTAACAGGAAGCTCATACAGGTAAATAACGATGTTTGACTGTAGCATTGAGAATAAATATAATTATTTTTATTAAGATCTCCATCCCTCACAAACTCAGATACGCACCTCAGGCATTCTTGCAACACTGGTGTCGGAAGTAGAATCAAGGTAATTATTAATTAATCAGTTGTAAATCAAGTTAGGCTATAGCGTAGTAATTAGTGGTATTAGGGCAAAATAATTAATTGTGATTGCTGCAGGCAAAAATATTAAGACTGTTTTTCACAAACATCACTGTGAATGTTAACTAGAAAAATGTCTTGCAGAACTGGAAGCACTGCGAACATTAATTGAGGGGCTAGGTAGCCAGATGGATAGTGCGAGGGCAAGTGTAAATAGCTTGAAAGAAGGTGTAAATAACCAAGTTAGTAGAGTAAATGAAACTGTAAATACCCAAATTAATAGTGTGAAAGATAGTGTACATGACATTTTAATATACCCAAATTAAAAGTGTAAAAGAAAGCATCAAGGAAACTGTAAATATCAAAATAAATTCTGTAATTGAAACTGTGAATAGTGTTAATGAGATGTAGACAGGAAAATAGAAGGCAATAGTGAGTTAGTGAAAACGAGAATGGACAGTGTAAATGAAATAGTGAACAGTGTAAATTACATAATAGACAGTATCAAAGGAAGAATAAACAGTGTAAATGAAAGAATGGACAGTGTCGAGAAAGAAATGAAACAAGAAATAAGTGCAATGAAGAAGGAATGGCAGGAATTTCTTTAGCAGCAGAGTTCACCTACCACCTCATCGACATCCGAGAAAAGGGAAGAAGCAGTGCCAGTTGAAACCAATATAGCAACCTTGGAGGAGAGCAATAAGATCTGCGGCATTGGTGTCGCACAGCCAGCACTGGGGAAGGGGGACTCAATTAAGCCCGCCCCTTATGATGACCATACTTCTTGGTGGGAGTACCAACACCAGTTTGAAATAGTCACCTCCCTGAATAGCTGGTCAGCTGAGTAGCGGGCTTACTACCTTGCTGCTATACTGAGAGACCCCGCACTGATCATACTACAATCTCTGCCAGAGTGACATTGACTGGAGTACCCCACACTGGTGCCTTAGCACTATGTTTCGGCGACCAGTACCTGCGACATGCCCATCATGCCCAACTGCCAAGCCCGAACCCAGCGACCAGAGAAGTCAATACAGGAACTATGGTAAGACGTGGTTCTCTCCCATCTATCTCAGAAAGGATGTTCCGAGGAGGCGCACAACATCAACGCAGTCGGCTTCTTTATTGATGGCATCGCTGATACAGGGGTAGGACAAGCAGTACATCTGGCTGCACCCCACAACATACAGGACGCCCTGGCTCGAGCACTGGAGCTGGAGTCAGCAAGACAGGGGGCCGCACCCCGACATCCCGTACGGGCAGTGATGCAGAACAAAGACGACTACTAAATCAAGAATACATTGAAGGAGATGCAGACTGCCATCAGGGACATTGCTTCCAGGATCCGTGCTTCAGAGCTTTGCCACCCTCCACCTAAATGGCCAGAGTGTTGGTCATGTGAACAGTCGGGACACCTGAGAGTCTACTGCCCACAACAGCAACAGCAGGAAAAGGGGCAGCGAGAGGCAGTTGAGAATACAGCACATTCAAAATACTTGTAAACACCGATCTTAGGGGGCGAAAGTCTGGGACTGTTGGAGGGAAGGCCCCAATGTTCTTACATTTACGGTCGATGAAACAAGATGGGATGCAATACTGGTGGAGGGGAGCCTGAAAGATGTTCCTTGCCAGATGGTCATAGATACTGGGGTGACAATAACAGTAGTAAGACCAGACATCCTCGGGCCTTCCTCCCAGTGATCGCTCGATGACAGCATGGAATGGTGCTATTTGACTACAGTAACAGGTGAGACCACACCAGTTATCAGTAAGAGAAAAGTGATTATGAGTCTTGGTTACCTTAACATAGAGCACAATGTTTACATAGCAGAAATAAAGGATGATTGTCTCTTGGGGTTTGATGTACTATGTAGGCTGGGGTGCTGTATCAATACTCGACTTGGTGTGCTACAGGTAGGCAATACAGAGTTGGTGGTGTCAACATGGCAAGATTCGTCTTTCCCAATTAGCTGCCCAGTAGTATGTGGTCAAACCACCGTGTTGCCCGCTTCTAGTGAAATTGTCGTTACAGGCAGGTGTCAAGAAATGTTTTCCAGACGTTTCGGTCTATTTCAACTAGCAGAGAAGATTGGTGTCCTGCCAGGTAAAGTTGCTGTAGCAAGGACTCTGATCTCTTCTAATTCTGACAATTTTCCCGTTAGAATGATAAATTTGTCCTATAGTGCCATTCATCTTGAGGAGGGGGCTGTAATAGGTGTTTGCAAGTAGGTTACACAGGTACTTCTAAATGTTCCAGAAGATTCTAGTGTAAAACAAATAGAATGTAATTTACCAGAAGTACTGGAGGAACTGCTAGCAAGAACAATAGAAAACCTTAACTAGAGACAGGAGAAGGCTGTCTCTGAATTACTGTAGAGAAATAGGGATGCCTTCTCATGTGGACCAAATGACTTGGAAGGACTGATGTGACCTGCCATTGCATTGATACAGGAGATGCCAGACCTATAAAGCAGCCACCAACACAACTGCCACTAGCTTCGCATGAGGCAGCAAGGGAATTCTGAAGGAAATGAAGGATCTAGATGTGATAGAACCATAAGTTAGTCCATGGTCATCCCCCCTTGTATGAAAATAAAGTTGGCTCGTTGAGGGTTTTGTGTAGATTATCACCAGCTTAATAATGTGACAAAGAAAGACTCATATCCGCTTCCAAGGATAGATGACACGTTAAACAGCCTAGCAGGTTCACAATGGTTTTCTACTTTGGATGTGAAGAGTGGGTACTGGCAGTGTGAGGTGGCCTCAGAGAACCAAGAGAAGCTTGCATTTTGTGTCCAAGGGAAAGAAACCTGGTAATTCAAAGTTATGCCTTTTGGGCTATGAAATGCCCTTGCTACTTTTGAATGCCTCATGGAAAAGGTTTTGCCTTGTGATGTTTACCTAGATGACATTGTTGTGACAGGAATGACATTTGAAGAGCACCTGTCATGCTAAGAGACTGTATTCCGGAAAGTGGCCACAGCCAACTTAAAACTGGTTCCTAAGCAGTGCCACTTGTTCCAAAAGAAAACAAATTTCTTGGGACATGTAGTGTTTGCCCATGGCACCGAAACAGACCCCGAGAAGATCAAAGCAATAAGAAATTGGTTCACACCAACTGACAAAACTGATGTGCGGAGTTTTCTGGGATTATGTTCCTATTACCGTCAATTTGTACCTGGGTTCGCCACTATCACCAAGCGACTACTTCAACTGGCTGTGGCAAAAATTAAGTTTCATTGGACCACTGAGTGTGAAAATGCTTTTCGTAAGCTAAATGAAATTCTGGTATCACCACCAGTCCTGTGCTTCCCTAAAAGTGAGGGTGTATTCATTTTGGACACTGTTGCTAGTGATGTAGACATTGAAACTGTGTTATCTCAGGTTCAGGATGGGAAGGAAAGACCACTACAATACTTCAGTAAGGTATTGCATAAACCTAAAAGAAATTACTGTTTTAACACTGAGGGAGCTTCTGGCCTTGGTGAAGGAAATTTGACACTTCCACCCCTCAGACAGGTAAATAACAGATGTTTGACTGTTTGTAGCATTGAGAATAAATGTAATTATTGAATTAAATTCTTTCATTTTTATTAAGACCTCCATCCCTCACAAACTCAGATACTCCCCTTAGGCATTCTTGCAACAATATATACACACACAAAGAAAAAGAAGAAAATTGTAAAATAGACAAAACTCAGTTTATACATACATCATAATCTTACATAATTTGCCAAAATAATTAATTTAAACTTTATGTTTAGACCACAGGCCTCCGAACATGTATTACAGAGATATCCAAGAAAAATATTTCATATATTTTATTTAGCGCTATACACTATGATTAAAAAAAAAATGCTTAGATGGTTGGTAGGCCTTGACATCTCGTTGACAGCAGTATAACTAGAGATGAAACCAGAAACATATGCAACAATAGTGAGGCAATTACAAATATACATGTGACTTACCCGGGACTCAAACTTGGAAAACCTCGTACCATAAGGTAGCGCACAATCAACTGCATTACGAAGGTCAGATTCGGTGCACCAACTTCGGATGTAATAAGTTTAATGTTTTCAATGATAGGTTTACTAACCAGAAATAATTACAGTGTTAACATTTTGAAAATAAGTGTCTGAGCCACTTAAAACGTATAAGTTTACATGACCTACAGTAGAGTTACTTATGTGAAGAATTTGGTGGAAATAGGTTGATTGTTCCCTAAGATATGGCATAAAAACTTTATTTTCTTATTTGGTGCTATCTTACAAAATTGCCTAAAAATGGTTTTGTATACAATGCTTATTTTAGATACTGTCAGCATAAAAAGTTTGGTTGAATTTGGTTAAATTGTTTAATAGATATGACAAACATATCAAAATATTTATATGACCACCATTTTGAAAAAAAAAAATCTCTGATCCCATTTAAATCATGTAAGTTTACATGTTCTTATGCAGCACTAATGGTGTGCAAAATTTGGTGGAAATTAGTTTAATTGTTCTGGAAATATGGCAAAATGTTTAATTTTCTCACCAAGCAATGTTTATACAAAATGGCCAGCAAAAGAGGATCTTTATATGCATAAGTGATGCTTCTAATCAATACTGTTAAGTGTACAAAATTTGGTTGAATTTTGTTGAATTTTTAATAGATGTAACATATTAACCTAAATTGTTTATATAAACACCATTAAAAAAATGCCTGCCACACTTAAAACATGTTAGTTTACATAACCTGCTGTAGCATTACTTGCATGTAAAATTTGGTGGGAATCTGTAGATTGGTCTTCGAGATAGGGAATAAAACCTAAATTTTTTTCATGTGCGGATCTTTATAAATGGAGTACAGAAAGGTTATGTATAGTAGAGCACCCCTCAACCGGAATCGTTGGGGCAAGGGGTATTCCGATTGTGGGAAGATTCCGGTTATGGGAAATGAGGGTGGGATGGTGTGAAAAATAACACATTTTTAGTCGGAACGTGTTTTTTTATATATGTATATATATATATATATATATATATATGGCACACAATTTTAACTCAAGAAATTGATGAGTGTAAATTATTAGTTTTATCCTTAAAGTTACAAAAGCATTTTAAAAAAACACTACGTACTGTTCATGAAATGTGAGTCATAAAACTTCCGGCACTGCCTAATGACCTTCATTCACAATCTGCTAGCGGGTTCTTATCTCTTCGCGCGCATGTCTGAGTGAGTAAGCGAGTTCTGGAGATAATCTAGGACTGCAGCGGTAACATCATGTTACCGTTTATGTTGACGTGCAACAGTATAACTTCTCGAAGTATATTAAATTCCGTGAACAGTCTTTCCGTTACTGCATGGCTCATCGGCACAATATACTTTTACAAGAGCAGGGCTGACGTATTATAGATATGTATTTCGGAGTGTATAGGCCGTGCGTTTTTACAAAAAAAATTGACAAAAAGTGGGTTGCTGCTTATTTACGAGATATTGGCATAAGAAAATTCTTCCCCCTAAAACATGTTCAAAAATTGGTCAACAAACGGTACAATCTTAGGTTTTAACTTAGTTTCTAAGGAAGTCAAAAAATAACAACAAATTAATAGCTTATCACTCGTGTTTGAAAGTGTATGGGTCGCGCCATACTTTAGCCTGCCTGTCCTCAACAGTTCGGCTTTGTATCACCTCCAGCTGCCTTTCAGCTGGCTTGCTTCCTTTCTCTTTTTTCTTACTCCCTCTCGCTTGGCGTCCTTCCTTTCCACCTCCACCCCTCCCCCTGTAAAAACTTCAGCTGCCCAGCGCCAGGCAAGCTTGCTCGCTTCATTTCTTTTCTTTCTCCTTCCTCCACACTCTATTTTGTTTGTCGTGCTATCTCTCTCTGGTCGAATGTGAGAGCCAGCAGTAGTTGTGTGTGTGTGACGCCGCATGCACACATGCACCATACCATTGCCTGCCTGGCGACAGCCGGCCGAGCTGGCAGTCTACGCATGGTTCGCAATTCAAACGCAGTGTTAAGGCATTTTGACATAAATACAAAAGTTTTATTTACGTGGAATACTGCACTGTTGCCACTTTTCAGAAAGCGAAGGCCAGGCGGCGCAGCAACGATAACACTCAATGGCAAATTAATTAATTTCACGTTGTCATAGCTGGCTGTTGCCACACTAGCATGATGAGACCCGGTAATATTTACGGGAATACAAAAATTCAGTGCGCCCTATACTTGAAATATTAATTATCCCTCATTTTTCATCAAAAACTTCTGGTGCGGTCTATACACGCCAAAATACGGTACATTTGAACTAAAACGTTACAACACTAAATTCTTAAAGTCACACCACTAAAACCAATGGCATGTGTCGTGCAGCTAGCTGTAGCTGTGCCACTTGGGCCGGCTGTCTTCATCATGCAGCTTGTTTATCAGCTAGCGGTCATGTACAGTCTGGTGTGAGCAACGAAAAACCTCTCACAAGCGCGGGAAAGTTATGGCACAACTCTGCGACATTTGAATTTTTTTGGAAAAATAGTTCCGGATAAAGGGAGTTCCGTTCGAGGGAATTCCGGTTAAGGGGTGCTCTACTGTATTATCATATTCAATAATTGCCATTGATACAACATACAAATTTAAGTTAAAAGTTGATACATAGTTTCGTAGATACATCATACTAAGCTAATGTGTTATTATAGCTGTCATTCTGATGATAATTGTTTTGTACACATAAAAAACACAAATTAAAATGTTTTACCACAGTACATCTTTGCCAAATTTGGTGGGAATCGGTTGGTTTTCCGCGGAGATGTAACATTCAAATTTCTGTTGTCATGTGATGCTATCTTACAAAATGGTGGACACAAGAAACTTTGTGTGGACACATTTGATGGTTGTAATATATACGGTCAGAATACAACGTTAAGTTGGAATTAATTACAGTGTTACGACGATATAACATACAAAGCTAAAATAGCTATATTGCCAACATTTTGAAAATAAGTTTGTGACTTACTTAAAACATACCAGTTTATATCACCTGCTACTGTACTACTTGTTTGCCAAATTTGGTAGGAATCAATTTCTTGTTTCCTGAGATATGGCACAAAAACTGTATTTATTCATGGGGCACTACCTTACAAAATGACAGACAAAAGAGACTCCGTGTAGACACATTTTATAAATGTACTGCCACCATACAAAGTTAAGTTGGAATTGATTACATAGTTTCGCAAATATAGCATACTAAGCTAAATTGGCTATATGACCACTATTTTGAAAATAAGTGACCAACCTACTTAAGACATACCAGTTTACATCATCAACCACAGTACTACTACAGTACAAATTTGATAGGAATTAGTCAATTGTTTCTCAAGATGTGATAAAAACTTCATTAATTTATGTGGGGCTATCTTACAAAATGGTGGACAAAAGTAGCTTATATTATGCTTGTAATAGATACTTTCAGCATATTTTTTTGAAATCGGTTAAACAGTCTGGTAGGTATACCAAACAAACCTAAACTATCTATATGATCGCCATTTTGAAAATAAGTGCTTAATCAATTTCAATTACATGTGTAAAGTTGGCCTAACATAGCATTACTTAGGTCCCAAATTTGGAGTTAATTGGTTGAGCAGATTTCAAGATATAATGTGAAAACTTTATTTTTTCATGTGGTGCTATCTTCAAAAATGGTTGATTAACAATAATGTGCTTCCTAAAATGCAATGCTTACATGAAGCACTGCAACATATAAAATTTGGTTTAAATGGGTTAAATGATTCCTGAGATATGACATAGTACACTAAATTTGAAAATTTCTGCCATTTTGAAAGTAAGCATCCAGCATAGTTTAAAACTGTAAAAGTCAGATGTCCTTACTATGTAGTGAGTTTAATAAAACTTGGTTCATTTAAAAGTTGGAAAAAAAAAAGGGGGGGGGTACACATGCGCACACACAGACAGGAAGGTGATCTTTTACGCCATTCTTTCCATCGGCAAGTAGGTTAAAAAGGAGTAACATTTTTTTATTTACAAACTTTATGATCATCATATCTCCTTCGTATTGCTTTCACCTAAGCAACCACAAATAAAATTTCAAGATACAGTTGTTTTGAAACAGTTCAAATTATATACAAATATGTTGTTATAATTGTGTTGANGGTACACATGCGCACACACAGACAGGAAGGTGATCTTTTACGCCATTCTTTCCATCGGCAAGTAGGTTAAAAAGGAGTAACATTTTTTATTTACAAACTTTATGACCATCATATCTCCTTCGTATTGCTTTCACCTAAGCAACAACAAATAAAATTTCAAGATACAGTTGTTTTGAAACAGTTCAAATTATATACAAATATGTTGTTATAATTGTGTTGAAATAATCTTTTATATTTGTTTAAAGAACTTGCTCTAATACATAGTAGGTTGTTTTTGTACTTTAACAAAATAAATCTTTGGAAATTCTATTGAAAAATGATTTTTAATACGGCTAGATACATTTTTGTATACAGTAACTTACTTAACAAGGGGAATTGCAGAATCTTCTTTCATGTTTCGTTAAGGTTGTTGACATGTTTTCTTTTTATCATGTTCCAATGATAATTGTCATCCGTGTTCCTGTACACCATAAATATGTTGACAGATCTAAATAAAATATTTTGTATTGCAATATTTCTTGTAAAGGTATTATGGATAAAGACATTAATTCATCTAACAAAAATGTTATGTAATGTTTTTCTACTTTCTATATTTTTATGTAAATAAAATAAAAAAAACTAATATATTTTCTAACTGAATTCAAAAATTTATTATATAATGCTTATCTGGATTAAGCAAAGAGAAAAAATTAAGAATAAATTATAAAAGATAGAACCAGATATTATGAGGAGTGAAATCAGACATGCTACTTCCTCAGTCATATGCCTTCATGGCAACTGGTGCGAAACTTCCTACGAGTTGAATGCATTGAGATTATGTGGAATGCTTATTTTTGTTTCAAAATTGGCTTACATTTTTCATATATTAACACCGTAACAGTATAGTATCAACCACACAAAAGCAGATGCCAAAACGACATTCCAGACTGTGCCCATTCCTTGTCAGTTGATCAGTTGACATACATACTTATACAAGACACGTTCGGAAATTAAACACCTTAACTGCGGGAGGTGATTTCTTATGAAAAATAAAGTCAAAAATATATAGGACACCATATACCTAAACAGAATATTAAAGGGGATGTGAGCCTGTGAAAATTGGGTTTTGAAAACTTATTTTTGCAGAATGCCTTGTACAATGCCTACAAAATCCGCAGCAAAAAGGTGACTTATGCTTCCCATGTTGCAGACACACATACATAATTCTGGCCATCCTCGGTCTGTGCACACTGTTTGGCTTGAGGAAGTGATACATCAGCACATCGACGACATGCCCTCCACTAGTACACGCTCCACAGTGCGCCAAATGGGCATGTCCCATTCAACCATGTGGGACGTACTGTGGGTAAATTGCTGCCATCCCTACCGCTGGCAGAACCACTTCACTTCTTGTGTACCTTGTCGTATATCTCAGAATGATTTTTAACAATTAAATGTATAGTTTAAATATATATATATTTATAAATTAATTATCTGTCAAGAGTTAAATGTTCTTCAGTATGACAATTAATTGTGCAGAAATTATGACCATTCGCAGCAAAACATGATGCAACATTAGTTTGTTGTTGATTTACTTCAATTTATTGTTTCTTATGTGTTCATGAATTTTACTGTGTGTTTTGCTTGACTTGTTACAATGTGTTATAGCATTAAAAATATTTGAATCCCCAGGCCAGGATTTCAACCCACATACCTTTCATAATTTGTGTGAAATCCATGAAAGTGCTACAATTTTGGTGAGCAAAACTTGATGCTGCTGGAGATACCCAAAGCAGGACTTGGACAGAATTCTACCCTATACAGAAGCGAAATTTTAGGATTGGCTGACTGTGCATAGTTTCTTACTTGTAGGAACAATTTTGATGAAAATACAAATAATCTTTCATACCACAGGGTTGTCTTGTTTTGGTGTGCATACTGAATGCTTGTCATGAGGAAATTAAATAGAAAAGTGATTTCATGAGAAAGTAGGAAGAATGGGGTTTATCGAGGCAAAATCCCTAAACAGTAGAGAAGACTTTTTGTGTAGCATTTTAACTACTAAGAAAAGATGTATTGAACAAATAAAGGAACTACAATGTTTGTGTAAACTTAAATAATGTAAATATCTCAAACTAATTTTAGTGTCTGTTCATTTGCTTTACTTCATAACCAAACATTGCAAATTTCAGAATGTGTCAACAATGGCCTGTGTTTATTGTGGAATTAAAATAATTGTCAATTTTTTTCTCCTGTTTTTAATATTTCATGTTGGTGTGTTTGTGCAGGGATTTTTTATCATGCCATCATTTCATGGAATTCATCAAATTGCTGAGATCAACTTCAGTTCTCCTGCTCACCAGTGTGGGAAAATAGAAAATGGGGATGAAATAGTCCAGGTTAATTATCAAACAGTGGTAAGTCATATGTTATTCTTATTACTATGAATAAAAATCACTCTTACAATGCTCTGTGTTTCCATATGTCATTACAAGATTTACAGAAGCTATTGAATATGTTTTCTTGATTGAAATGTAAGCCATGCAACACATGGTGAATTAATTATTTTAGTTGATTATTTTTCCTTGTAGTTTATCATAATTTCCCTGTAACTTCACTTTGTTTCTCTTATTCATTAACAACCTTGTATTAAAAAAAGCATTATTGCAAATCCTGGTACTAGTATACATGTGTCTACATACTGTTGTATCGCACAGGCTTTATCAGGTCACTGACACCACTACAACCATGTCCATGCAATGCAGACTTTGTATTGTCTTGGAAAGTATCATACAGAATATCTCCTTTTTAATATTATAAGTCTACTAAGTTCAAATACCAATGTTACCACG
Organism: Clitarchus hookeri; assembly: GCA_002778355.1. Classification (NCBI taxonomy): domain Eukaryota; kingdom Metazoa; phylum Arthropoda; class Insecta; order Phasmatodea; family Phasmatidae; genus Clitarchus; species Clitarchus hookeri. The sequence goes on along the minus strand of NQII01000056.1, from coordinate 542,136 downwards.
ACTGTACAATTTCTCTGGAATTTAAACTAGGTTTTCTAAAATTACCCAAGTTACACATATTATCCTAACCTTCCAAGTCCTCTTCTATTTATACCATGGTGTACAGTCTTAACAAACAAAGTCTTAAAAACAGGTTGGTTTCTTTTCACTTCACCTCTGTCTTTCAGCAATTCTCCCATGATGCCAACCAGTGACGAGGTGTGAGATTTTCAGGAGGGGAAGAAACTGGTGCAGAACAGAAATAATACATTATTTTGACAATTATAAAACCAGATGACACATTTACCTAGTTTGTTTCAACATACTCCTCTTAGGTTAATATACTACTTACGAACATTACATGCGGCTGATATTCACCACTATGTAAATTGTAATTATGTAATTTAGCTTAAGTATTTACCAGCATTTGTTAGAGTCCCAATGAATTTTTAAAAGCCCTACAAGTTACAATTTTTATCATGGTAAAGCCAGCCAACAGCATGAAAAACATGCATATATCTTTGACACTAAAACATGTAAGCCACACATGCCATTGATCATAAGTTTACAAATAAGAGTAGGCTGGTTAAAAAATAATTATAATGCCATATATAATGCATTTTTCTGAAAATCCTGTTCCTCAGTCAGCCATGAAATAGTTATGTAAAGAGACAGACATCATTATATTAAAAAATTTAAATTATTTACTGAATGAGTCCGTTGATGAGCATTGTTGTCATTTGCAGTGTATTTACTTATATTTCAGACTTATTATATTTTTTCATCAAGTACCTCATTTTATAACTGTGAAATTTATCCTGTATTCACAGCTTACTAAGAACAGGGCTGCAGTTTTTACGGATTTTATCCGTTTTGATGGATTTTTTATATCAAACCGATAAAAATTTTTAAAGGCAAAATCATGGATTTTTTTTTTAATACCATTGCAGACACCTTGTTTACAAACAAAAGGCTGGAGTCATAGATCCGTATGCAATATGGACGCTAGCATGGGAATTTCTAATGTGCAATAAGCACCCAAGCGGTAATAATTTCAACTACACTACAATCAAGATCTGCCAACTTTGAGCAGTTGGGTTGGTAACATGTGTACAGAAAAAGAACAAGGGTTCTTTGAAAATGTTGTGTATACAGTTGGCAAAACTAACAAAAGTTGACAAGATTTGATTGTTGATTTTTGTGTTCTCCAAAATGGAAAAGTGTTACTTATTTAAAAATGTTTTGTTTTATATAGGTAAATAGGATTAAAATATTTGCCTCCACGCAGCGAGAAAAAATAGTAATAATCAAGCGAACATGTATTGCAAGTTCCGTTTAAATAAAATGTACGCAATGTGTATCCGCACGTGCGGCATCATGTATGTTGAGTATCAATTAGTTGACTAGTTTCGATACACTCACAGAAAATTATACGTCGCAAGAATGCAGCTACTAATATTTATTCTGATTATTTGAGTCTGAGTGTTTTGCCATTTACGTGATATCTAATTCTGGTCATTTTAAAATATGGTTTTGTCATGAATGATTTGTAACACCAGAAAAATGCAGTATTTAATGTCTGGAATGTGCGTTCATTCTTCCAAGTTGTGTTTCGTTGTCGCAGTGACATTTTAATATTCTGAACGGTGAGGAAAGTTTACACGGCAAAAGAAAAAAATCACTCTTTGCTACTTTTTGTTGTGCAAAATATCTATAAATATGTTTATGAGAAATGTTGCTGTGTGTTATGTTCATATGCTGCCCATGTAATAAGGTTATGATTACACCACAGATGTAATAATAATAACAACAATAACTTACGATTGGGCTGTTGCCCTGTGGCAAATTACAACTCTCCTTCTCACTCCCTTCCCAGACCATTCCTAAACCTTCTAACCCCTCTCACTGTTACCAAATCCTCCCGCAGTCAATTCCATTCCCTCGCAGTCCTTAAGAGCATAGACTGCCTACCCTGCTCTGTACTCCTCCATACCCTCTAAATCTTTTCGCTGTTGTCCCATCTCCCTCTGTAAACCTCCTTAATTAGGCGACAACCTAGCCTTCCCCCATCTTCTCTCTCTTCAACATCCTGTACATCCTGACCAGCCTGTCCGCTCTTCTCCTGTCCTTCAAGCAGCACCATCCTGCCCCTGCCTTCTCCACTTACCTTTCACCCACCTTGCTGCCCTTCTCTGCACCTTTTCCAGCTTCTGCACCTCCACATATGGATCCCACTCCACTGCCGCATATTCCAATATCGGCCGTACCATTGTGGTATATCCTATGAAACAGCTATCCATTTGGTTCCCCTCATCTACTGCCTGCACCAAGTCCTCTATCAGTCCAGCCAGTTATTTCTCACATGAATAGCCTTTTCTAAATCCATGTTGATACTCCTGCAACCAGTTCCTCTCATCCATCACCTCCATCACGCACTGCACTACCAGTCTCTCCATTACCTTTCCCGTATTTGATGTGAGACTCACTGGTCTGTAGCTGCCAGGCCTTACCCTATCCTCCCCCTGCGTATACAGTGAAACCTCTATTATTCGTTTTTAATGGGACCTACTGAAAAAAACTCAACATGCGGACCACTCTCCTCCTCAAAAAGTAAAACCTAACCTCAAAAAAAAACCTTTATTTTCATTGTTAGGTATAATGAGTTGATTGCCTGTAATGAACAGTGGGCATATCTTAAATACTGGATAAAAAAAATATCTCAATCATTCAATACAAGTATTGTTTTATAAAATATTGAAATGCACTTAATGCATCACTCACCAATGTTAAAGCCTCATTTGCAGTGGTGTTCAGTGTTTCGCAGGAAGAGAAGAATACCTTTTAAATATTTAATATTCCTGGCATTTACATTCAAAATTTCCTTAAGATTGGCAAGCACACTATAAAAATATTGTAGCTAGATTAAGACAAAAATTATTATGAAAATTACATCATAATTTATATATTTTGAAAACACTTATTTATTTCTTCTTGAAGAAGTCCTTCATTGACAACTGCTTTGTCTCGGCATTACATTTCATACGGTACAATGAAGCCTCCATTTTAAAAATGTTTGCCTGATCTACATCGTCAAGTTTTTGAGCGTAGCAGAATGCTTTAACCTTTTCAAAAGAATCACATGCTTCTGGAAATGATGGCACAGAGTCCTCCGAGACCTGTGTATCTTCTGCTTCTTCTTCACTGCTTTCTGGAGTTTGAACTGCAGCACATAATTCATCAACAGTCTGGACACCACACGTGGCGAGTTCACAGTCACAACTTAGGTATGCATCAAAGTCGACATCCGGCTCATTCAACTTTTTCCAGTCTGCTTAAAAGCTGGTTTCATCATCTGCCACAGCTTCAGTGTGTGCTGTTATCTCCTGACCGATACCACAATTGCTGAAACAATTGGCAATTGTTGTAGTTGTTATCTTCTGCCATGATGCTGCAGTGTAGTGAATTGCTTGAAGCAGATTGATTTTCAATGCTGCATTCTTGTCACCCTTTTGCGAATCCAGCAGGCAAATAGCTTTCCGCCCAAGAAATTTTCTGTATTCATGTTTGAAGCACTTGTTAACCTCCATATCTAATGGCTGCAACACACTAGTGCAGTTAGGCTGATAAAAAATCACTTTCACATTTTTTAGAGATGATGTGTTTTGAGGATGCGCAGCACAATTTTCCACATAACAGTAGGATTTTTTGGCAGTGAGCGCCCATTGCACAATCAAGTGAGCACAGAAATGCATTAAAAATTTCAGTTGTTATCCATGCCTTTTTATTTGCATGGTACTTTACTGGCAGAGTTTTAATATTTTTAAAACACCTAGGTTTAAAAGACTTTCCAATGACAGTTGGTTTAAGTTTATCACTTCTGTCACTGTTGGCACACAACAAAACAGTGATACGCTCCTCTGCATTTTTTCCACCATGGCAAGTTGCGCCTTTCATGGATAGAGTTCTGTCAGGTAAACAGTTGTAGAACAAGCAGCTTTCATCAGCGTTGTTAATGTCCCATGACTCGTAACCTTCTGTCAGCTTGGATACCTTCTCTAGCCACTGTTTTGAAGTTTCTTCATTCACTGAAGCACTTTCTCCAAACAACTTCTTATATACAAAGCCATGGCGGTCTTTGAACCTCGAAATCCAGCCATTGGATGCCGTAAAATTTTATATTTCAAGGCGAAGAGCTATTTGCTTGGCTTTCTCCCTGACTACAGTGCCATCAACCGACATATTCTATGCTCGAATTTGCTGGTACCACGCAAAAAGAACATTCTCCAACTCGCTAAATGTTGATTCCCTAGAAGTTTTGCGTTTCTTTACATTTTGTTCAAATTTACTTGCTTTTTGGCGAATATCGTCATTCCTAGAAATTATTGTGTTCAAGGTAGATGGTGGAAGTCCGAGGCGCTTGGCCACATCAACACGCTAAGTTGACAACACTTGCCATCTTGTGTGACAGTTTGACGCATGACGCATCTAGCCAGAACAGAGCGACGATTTCACAACCTGTCAGAACGTGCGTCAAATGCTCATACCGACGTCACCTGAATATTTCCTTCCAATGACGCACGTGCTAGGGGACGGAGAGAGGCGCTCGTCAGCGCGTGAGGCTTGCATCACCTGATCGACGCACGCCGAAGTTTTGACGTAAATCGGGTTGCCAATGACAAAGGGAATTCCTCGAGGGGACGGGATGTAGTCCAGCAGGGAGGTGGAGAGGTTAGTCAATCCGGAGGACTCAAGAGGCGCAGGGTTAGCGTCAGGGGTGCGACCCAGTTGGACGTAAGCACCAGAAAGACATCGCGGGACGCGAAGCCGAGAAGAAACCAGCACACAGTGGCAGCTCAGTTAAGTAACAGCGCCTCCAAATCCAACCACTTTTCCCCGACGTTTATGAACTAAAACTCTGACATGTAGGCCTCCGACGGGTAAGGGAAGAGGGGTGAGAAGCGGAACCCAAGAGTGCAGTGTACCATACCAATATAATGAGTGACGTAATGATGTAATAAAATAACTGTTTAGCTAACCGAATCAAAAGTAGAAGTGTTTATTAGCCGCCTGATTTGACCACTGAGTATGTGTTCAGTTCGCTTACGCAATAAGGTTGACCAAGCAATCTAGTGCTCCATCATCCTGTAGATCACATTCAGAGTAGAGAGCAGACTGTGATGTGTCAATTTGGCGCCGCAACACGTGGCCAGTTTACGTCTGTAGAGACGCAAACAAGAACCCTGTCTAAAACCCAGAGATTAAGAGAGCGCATTCTCTACCACGTAGCCGTTATGTCCGAGACTTCCGGGAGTCTTTGTAAAAACCCGGTGGCGCCCTCACCAGACGAAGCAAAACTATTCAATCCGCCCACAAGGAACACCGACCGGAAACGAGCGTGGAGTTTAGAAACAATGTGGGTCCAAACACCCCGGGAGGGGAGCGAAGCGAGAAAGTCAGAGACAACACCAGATAACCATCAGACACAGAGCACCGTAAGAGGGGACCCAAGGCAGTGGTGCAGTGTGCCGCTATGCCACGGTACAGGACTGTACATGGTCCGGCGCAGCACTTGCCCCCTACGCCACTGTAACGGGTGTATTGGCTGGCCAGACAGTTTCCGGCCGACACGAGGGACAGAATACAGATGCTTCGAGTGTCAGGAACAGCAGATGCACTGTGACTTCCTGGATTGCCCGGGACGCAGCACGTGCCGCACTCAATGTGCTACCTGTATACATTCATTTCACAATGCGTGTTTGGGGTGGCCCAAAGAGGCCGAGGACACGAGGGGCTGGGTATACTATTGCGGGGTATGCCAAGGCCGGAAGAACTGGGAACTCCCTTCCAACCCGGGCAGAACGACCGAAAACCGGGTAGAAAAGGAGCGAAGGATAGCAGAAGAGGTAGTATTACCGGAATTCTCAGGGAGACCACATGAGGACCCGGAAAAGTTCATAAAAAGTTGCGAACGCGAATTTCAGGCCGGGGGGATTCCCAGTAAACGATGGATTCACAAAGCACGGGAGCAGTTAAAGGGAGCCTCCCTCACCTGGTGGAACAGGTATGGCGAATTTGTAGTAACGTGGGAACAATTTGTGACCCGCATGAGCAGCAAATTCGCAGGGGAAGACGTATTAACAGAGCTACGAACTGAATTTTATATGCAAAAGCAGGACCGCCAGGAGGAAGTGGAGATTTTTATCCGAAGGAAGGCGCAGATATATTCATGTATCGCGCCAGACGGAGCAGAGGCGGAGGGGGTGCACATAATCACTAAGCTGTTAATACCAGCCATAAGGAGTGCTCTGCGATACCCGCGGGCCACACGAATGGAGGAACTGGTAGAGAGAGCCCGAGAAGCGGAGACAGATTATCACAAAATGTGTAAAACAGATGTTACAACACGCCCGCCAACCGCCCCCTCGAACGCCTATTCTCGGATGACCGAGAATAGCCAAACCGCTAGAAGCCAAGGGGCAAACATACCCCCGTGCTGGTACTGCCCTGAGAAACATTTTCATCGCGATTGCCCTATCGTGAAAGCCCGCATATCCGCTGAGAGGGAGAAAGCTACCTGGGGCTCCTCCCTTGAGACAGGGAACAAGAACCGCCAGAAGCGCGAAGAGCTGGGAAATGCGCGCGCTGAGACTGCGAGTCACCCATCGCCCCCGGCGTAGNCTCAATGTTAAGGCGGTCCTAGACACTGCCGCCGCCGGGAATTTTATTAAAAGCCAGCTGCTAACCCCAGAACAGAGAAAGGGAATGAAAAAAATGCCAGGATCATTCAGATGGCACAAACTGAGTCACGATTAATGATAGAGGGGAGAGAATCACGTTGCCAGTATCCACAAGTGTAGAGACGATAGAAACCGATTTCTTCTGCGCTCCACACTTAGTGGAAGAAATTATTGTGGGACAACCATGGCTGACGAGACAAGGGTGTATAATTGACTGCGGGCAAAAGCGAATATATTTAGGCAAACAAGACAGGGTGGCTATAAATTGGGATGCCCCGATAAAAACACCCCAATCACAAGAAATTTGCGACAAGGAGGTGAACCACCAACTAGAGACTGACAAACGCCAAGCACTGTTACAGATCCTGAACTCACGTGTAACTATATTCAAAAAATCCACCTGGTTAAAACAGACCACGGCCATCCAACACGAGATATGGGTAACCGACCATCGCCCCATATACTTCCGCCCAGGTAACCCGTCAGCCGGCCGAAGGAAAATTATCTTGGACCAAGTGGCCGAGATGAAGGCGCAAGGGATAGTAGAACCAACTGACTCACCATACAATGCCAGGGTAGTGCTTGTACCCAAGAAAGACGGAGAACTCCGGTTTTGCGTCGACTACCAGGCTTTGAATAATGTCACCTATCCCATGGCTCCCCCTACCATCAACATGGCGAATATGCTTCGTGACCTAGGGGACGCGCGCATATTCTCCACCCTAGACATGCGCAGTGGATACTGGCAAATCCCAGTGCACCCAGGATCCCGGAAGTATACAGCCTTTACCACCCCGGAGGGCGAAACTCTGCAGTTTCGCGTAATGCCCTTCGGGCTGAAGAACGCGCCCGCCACCTTCCAGCGATTAATGTCAGCAGTGGTACTGACAGGCTACAGCGGACAGTTTTGCTTAGCATACCTGGATGACGTAATAGTGTATTCCTGTACATGGGAGGAACACCAAATACACCTGAGAAAAGTGCTGGAACGCTTTGAGCTCCATGGGCTTACATGCCGAATGGAGAAGTGCCACTTCAGGAAAACACAGTTCGAATACTTAGGACACCTAATTACCCCGGAGGGAAATCGTCCAAAGGTGGAAAAAGTGCGAGAAATCGAGGAGGCCAAAGTATCAACTAACCGAAGACAACTTAAACGGTCTCTGGGGCTATGCAATTGGCTCCGCGACTTTATAAAAGATGTCGCCCCCCCCCCTTATGGCCCCCCTCAACGCACTCCTACCCACAACAGCTCGCTGGAAGTGGACCGAACAACATGAAAGCGCCTTTCAAAAGTTAAAGGCACGATATAGCGAAATAGACATGCTCTATCGGCCGATACCCGAGTTCCCCCTAATCTTGCAAAC
>NQII01000056.1:427643-533867 GCA_002778355.1 Clitarchus hookeri | reverse complement strand
CCCCCCTTATGGCCCCCCTCAACGCACTCCTACCCACAACAGCTCGCTGGAAGTGGACCGAACAACATGAAAGCGCCTTTCTAAAGTTAAAGGCACGATATAGCGAAATAGACATGCTCTATCGGCCGATACCCGAGTTCCCCCTAATCTTGCAAACGGATGCCGGCGGGACTGGAATGGGCGCAGTCTTATATCAGGAGCAATCACAAAACCAGCGACGCGTGATAGCGTTCACCAGCAAAATGTTGAACGAGACCGAACTGGCTGAGAACCCGGAGTAGCGAGCGGGCAAAATTAGGGAGGTGGGCGCTGTTCCTAATGGAATTTACATTCACGATAGAGCATTTCCCGGGATCTACTAACGAGCTCCCCGACGCATTATCCCGCCGGCCGCAGGCAGCTGCAGAAGAAAGAGTAGCCGAGGACTGGGAACATATGCTACCCCCCTCCCCCGCAAAGCGACCGCAGCCTGATACCCCGAGGTTAGAGTTGATTAAGTTCCGCAAGAACAGAGAACTTTTACAAGACCAACAGCAGGCCGATCTTGCATTACCGGGACTAATCAAACAATATCTCGACGGGTACGAAGAAAGAGATGGCATCATCTGGGCAAGAACACGCCCACGAACAGGTCAGTGGAAAATCTGGGTTCCCCATGCACTCCGGACCAGCATTTGCGAGCACCACCATGATCACCCCCACGCGGGACACCCGGGGTTTCACGAGACATTAAGGGCCCTGAACAACCTGTACACCTGGCACGGAGTCAGCCGTGACGTCAGGCGTGCAGTGAAAAAAAGGGTTACCCCATACCGAAGACGCGATATACACCCAGACAACCGGAAACCCCCTGGACCCACATTGCCACAGAGATTATGGGCCCTTATCCCCGGACACCACGAGGGAAAAGGTATCTCCTGGTCGTAACAGACCAATTTTCCCGGTGGACAGAAGCATTCCCGATACCCAATCAGGAAGCGAACACAACCCAAAGTGCGTATTAACAGACAATGGATCCCAATTTACGGGTGTGAAATGGGCAAAGGCATGCAAGGCGTGGGGGCGGAAAGCTGGACGACCCCGACATACCACCCCAAGCAAACCCTACTGAACGCCGGAATCAGGAACTAAAAAAAAAACATGCTCATTAGGATGGGGGACAACCACACGCAGTGGGACGTGGCACTCCCGGAAATCCTATACACGTTACGACGCAGGTACAATGCTGCCNGGGGGACAACCACACGCAGTGGGACGTGGCACTCCCGGAAATCCTATACACGTTACGACGCAGGTACAATGCTGCCCTGGGAACGTCCCCCAGCCAACTGATCTTGGGGTACAACCTCCGACGACCCGGAGAATGGCAGTGGGAAACGGCGGCTACAGAACCGCTCACCCCCGAGGAGATAAGAAGGGCAGCTATCAGGAGGGCAGGTGCCGCTAGGAGAAACCAGCAACGATACATCCTAAGTAAATACCCAGAGCAAGCAGGCAGCTGACACCACCTGCCCGAGGGCAGACACGTACTATTACGTAACCACCCCTTAAGCCAAGCCAGAGATAAATACTGTGCGGGATTTGCGCCCAAATGGGAAGGGCCATATGTCATAATCGGGCACCAAGGTAATGTGTACTGAGCGGAGGACGAGATGGGGAAAATACGGAAGGTAGCATGGGACCAGATACGCCCTATAACCGAGCCACGCGCTCAGGGCCCCAGGAGAAATGCAAGNCCACGCGCTCAGGGCCCCAGGAGAAATGCAAGGGATGCCCCAGAAGAAATCCACCGTGTACCATTCACGCGCCGAATAGCGAGAGAGGACAGCGATGAGGAACCGACAGAGATACTGGAGCGAGCGCGGCCACGCCCCACAGTGCGGGCCTCGCCACAACAGTTCTCCGCCTGAGTTGCAGGAACGCCTGGTCACGTCAGGTAAAACTGGGAAACCACGCCGAGCCACGCGAGAGAGGGAGCGCGCAGAGAGAGAACGAGGAGACCGGGATGATGATAGGCAGGGCATGGGCGAGAAGCGGGAAGAGACGGGAAGGCAGGAGAAAGTGACTGGTGACGCAGGAAGACAGCTAGCGACGACACGTGGGGAGAAAGTGGTGGATGACGAGGGGCAGGGGGAGAGCATAGGCAGCAATGCCGCGAGGGGAAGAAGTGAGGAACGAGGGGGTGAGGTCACCCCCTGCACGCCGGGAGCAATCACAGGACACACTCTGCGGTCATCACCGACAGGGAGTCGAACCCAAGGGAGGATCCAGGGCGAGAGGATGTACCGGGCGACAGTGGCCATCCCGATGACGAGTCATCAACCCCCACAGACGACACCCGAGTGACAATGATGCGGTGCCAGTGGGAGACGAAAACCACGCCAGTAGGATCCAGCCGTGGCGTAATTGCAGAGACCGGGAGGGGCACCTGCTCTACAAAGATCAGCGCAGGTACCGGCCCCGCACAGGTCCAGGGGCCGCGAAGACATCACTAGTAACAGACTCTGTGTGATGCGAGGTAGAATGTCTACCGAGTGTCACCCGCTGAGAGCAAACGACCGAAGAACCAGTGCGACAGTGTATATTATGTGGTGCCAACCGTGTGTTAAGATGTTTACTAAGTGTTCACAGATGCTTGTAAATTGTTTACCAGTCATTTACCGCCAGATTTGCTTGTTGTTAAGTGAGGGATTAGTTATGCCAGTATTTCCGCCCGCCGTAATACCACTCGGATGAGCAGCAGGGAAAGGGCTGGAAAATAGTTTCACTGTATGGTACAGAGACTGCGAGATAAGGGGTAAAAGCAAGATGCAAAATAAACTCAGTGTTATCGCGCAGGAAGTGCCCAAAGATAAATAAAGTATAGCGCGCACGAGTAAGGGCGCAGGAGTTCAAGTGCCAGGCCTGAGAGCCGCGAAACTTAACGCGCACGGGGATAACCAGGTGAAGAAGACAGGCGAAGAGGAAGCAAACGTCGAGAAGTGTGGAGCCACGTGAACGAGAGATGAAGGAGACGGAAGAGCGCCGGCTGAAACTGTAGCGCGCGCGGGGATAACCATGTGAAGAAGACAGGCGAGGAAGCGATGGCATAGGCAGGCGAGTGAAGAAAGCAGTACAAGCGAACGAGTGAAGTGAAGCCAGGCGAGCGAAGAGGCGAAGGAAGGTGGGAAGTGGAAGCGAAGAAAGTGAAAATACATCAGCAGAGAGTTGAACCCAGCAAACAGCGGAGGCGAGGCAGTACCAGGAAAACAACAGCTGACCCGGAAACCAGGCAGCGGCAGTCCAGCAGCCCGGAGATGTCAACTGAACGCGAGGAGGAAGTGGGACCTCCCCCCCNAGCACCTGGCGACGAGGGGTCCTTTCGTGTTCTGCCGGGTGACAAGGATGCGGTGCCAGTGGGAGACGAAACCCATGTGAGGAGGATCCAGCCGTGGCGTAGTTGCAGAGACCGGAAGGGGCACCTTCTCTACAGAGATCGGCGCACGTACCGGCCCCGCACAGGTCCAGGGGCCGCGAAGACGTCACTAGTAACAGACTGTGTGTGACGCGAGGTAGAATGTCTACCGAGTGTCACCCGCTGAGAGCAAACGGCCGAAGCAACAAGTGCAAGACAGTGCAGCAAGAATATAAATTTGTTTACAGAGTGCACAGTGAACGATTGATTTCAGTAATTTCAAAACTGTAAGTGCGAAGTGTTGAGAGGCATTCAGCCACGTTATCGAGGTCATGCTTACAGTGTACTTATGTGTGCAAACACGAGCAGTAAGACCACTCACAGTTCCGTGATAAAAGATGCGGAAAATCAGTCTCGTGCTTACCAGAGTTCAATTTTTCACTCGCACTGTTTCCGGTGTTTACGTTTTGTTTATCAGTGGTTTCCCACAAGGTTAGCATGTAGTCATTTTATTGTTTATCGATGTTATATATTGTTTACCAATTGTTTACTGCCAGGTTTGCTTGGTATTAAGTGACCAATATTTGTTAGTGTAATATGGGTTAGAATTAGTGATTTAGGCCCCAGCTGAGATAAGAATATGTGTGTTTTTGCCGCCAGAGTCAATGTGTAAAAGGCCGCCAGGAAGTTTTTTGTTGAGAGGCATACCAGCCCTCATAAATAAAGTGCCATGTGTAAAGTAGGAACCAGGGCCCCCAGCTGCATTAAGTGGCGCGTGTTGCCACTGGAGCAGTAGGGGTAACCCAGGCCATAGTGAATTGAGTAGAGTGTTATTGTGTGTCTTGCCTTTGTTAAAACAGGCCTGTGTGCTGACCAGTGATAGGATGTACGAGTGTTTGTGGTAGTTATGTAATGTGAAAATGTATAAGATTCTGTGTTCCGCCACACTTCCCCTTCCACCCACTCCGCCGTAGAAGCGAGGAGAGCCATTAACCTTCAACCTTCGCAGGTATTTACCCAAAAGCAGGTCAAAGCAAGATAGGAGAAGGGAGAGAGGGATGAGGGAGTCAGCTGTCCGCGGGCGACACGTGAATGAGCAAGCGACCGCGAAGAGGAGGTTAGAATGGCCGCCTAGGGCCACAGCGCTTGCTCTAGCACGTATGCGCCGCACAGAACCATAACCGATACAGATATCCAACTACAGTAAATAAATGGCAATTCCTGGAAATTAGATGCTAATAATTCCACAGAAGTATTGCCATGAACAAATGATTGTACTGCCAAAGACCCTGTAAATGGTAGGCCTAGTGAAGTGTAAACATTAGGAACTAAAGTGACTTCACAAGCAGGTCTTATGACGACCTGTATTTTAATGTCTTATGTTGTAGTTTTAAAAATAAATTTGGTGAATTAAATTCTGATTTTATTTGGAGCACTTATATGAAATTCACAATTTTAGTTTGAAACAAAACATAGGCCTATTCTGCATGATTTTTAACAATAGTTGTATTTACCAGTACTTTTGTCCCAAAACCAAAAAAGACATTACCATTATATGAAATTATTGGTTGTTAACAGCATCCCCATTCACAAAAGAAAAAGACATTCTACTCACAATTTAATGCTTAATATAATCTTGCCAATATAATGTTCTGGCCTAAATTGTAAATAATAGAAAATTCTCTTACTTTCTTTCTTGTGGTGGTGTTTGCCAGTTTTATTGTAATAAAGTGAACTATAGTAAGCATGCTCATAACCTTCAAAAAAATTTTAGGCACATATTATATCGCAAATGATATCGTGATTTATTTTAATGGACATAAACATTTTAGTTTTAAGGATTTTTGGGAGCTGGGTGTAGGATTTTTGTTCAAAGGTTGGTGGCAGCCCTGTGAAGAAGTTGTTTTTCGATACTGAGTATTGATAGACAGTCATTCTTCACCTGAGTTTCACAAAATGTTTTAATATGTTTCAAAGTAAAAAAGGATTGTTCTGCTGATATACTTATAACCAAAATAATGAAAATAAAACTTAGTGTGCTTTCGTTTTTAACAATGAATGAAAAGTATTACATTAACTTACCATTATCAATTTTTCAAAGTTTTTCAACTCACCCATATGGACACATAACTTACACAATATTTAAAATCAGAGTATAGTTAATTATCTGTCAGTTAAAAACATTGACCTTGCCACATCCTGCAAGTTTTTTTAATACAATGCCAGTGATCACATAATTACCAACATGAGCTATTGCGGAGAGTTATAGTCGCAAGAATATACAAAACCAAATAATTTTTCCAACCAAGATATAGTACAATCAACAAAAAAGATTTAGGTACAGACACAACATGTGATTAATGTCCATATGAAATTCAAAATAGTCATTTTTTAAATATTTAATACTTAAAGAATTAATTTTTGGTTTCTCTATTTTAACACCAAGAGTTAAACGTACGTTAAAAGTGGTAATTATTTGGGACATTTTATTCATGCACACACAACAACCATAAAGATCTAACATTTCTGGGATAAAATACATACATGCACATAATGCACTTTCCTAAGTATTGTTATAATACGCCTGAGGGGCGTATCCAAGTTTGTGAGGGATGGAGGTATTAATAAAAATAAAATAACTAAATTTGATTTTAATTTATTCACACAGCTATTATTTACAGCATTAATCTATTTGTCTCCACTAATCCTTTTTTTTATTACCCAATGAGCGCAGTACTTAATGTCTATCTCAACTCTAATTTAAGTCTTTCTGTATGTCTCTGTTTGGTTATAGCAATTATCTCACACTAATCATTAACACATATTTAGTCTGTCTGTTGCCATCGTTTTAAATGTCTTCCACTCACGTATCCAGTCCAATAGCCCAGTCTGCCAGTCGCACACTTCACTGCACTGATACTTGCGGTTACAGATTTTCCTCCCGCTGGTGTCACTTCTGGCACCACTCGTTGCTCTTCTTGCTTGTCGTTTTTCTCTTGATGCCTCACAATTGCCCAAACTCCTGACTCTCATCAATTCCTCGCTCCGAAGCCTGTTGCACTGTTATGCTATCACTGGCTTTGATCTGGAAGGTTCAACGCACACCAAGTCATGCTGAGAGAAACTAGGGCAGTAGTAATGACCAGAATATTGCTTCAAAAGACACCCAATACCCAAGGTCGAAAGCGGCATATGCCCTGATAAGCATAACAGGCACACTTTGTAAACATTCCTTTGTGAAAAGTCGCTGCATCTCTGGTTACAACTGATAGCGCATGCTAGATGCATGCGCTATCATCTGTGCTTTGCACGCTCACAGAGCAGCCTCCTCAAGTCTGTTCATACCATAAAGACTCTGTTACATCTGGTCCTTTGTAGAGTGCAAGTCGGTCAATGTGTACAACCTTTGGCTTGGCCCGAGAGCCTTGACGACATCCGAAATACCACAACATTGATCTGCTTTCAGAATCCTGTAGGGGCCCAACATTTCTGTAGCTTCGGGCAATACCCTTTTCACCTCTGTAGGTTGTACAGCCACACCAGTTGTCCTTCTTGAAATACCTCGCCCGACATTCTTCTATCATATCGCATCTTCATCCTGTCACTATTTATTCTGAGGTACTGTCCAGCAAAATCATGAATACCAACAAGTTTGTTGCACAATTCGCTGGCATAATCAGGGGTTGCAGCTTCCTCTTCTGTTGGTCAAACACCAGGTTACTAGTGAGGCGTAGCTCTTCTCCAAACAGCATTCTTTATATCCTTTATGGTGTTACCCTTTTGGACTCGTAAACTGCTGAGCGGTAAGCAAGAAGAAACAATGGCACCTTTGAATCCCAGTCCTTTTTATTGACTGCCACAAACATAAACAGGTTCTGCTCAAGAGTGCAGTTAAGCCTCTCGACTATTCCATCCGACTGAGGGTGTAAGGCTGTAGTCCTAGTCTTTTTCATCCCAAGAATCTTTGAACATCACAGTTTCAAAGTTTCTTCCCTGATCAGAATTAAGTTCTAGTGGCATCCCAAACCTCGAGAAGACATGCTCTATAAGTGCATTGGCCACAGTATGTGCTTCTTAGTTTGGGAAGGCAATGACATCATGCCACTTGGTAAAGTAATCTTCGACCACCAGGAGATACCAATTACCTCTCTCTGTGACAGGCAAGGGTCCCAGAATATCTACTGCCATCATCTAGAATTGGTCTCCAACATTGTATTTTTGGAGGTGACCTTGTCCCCCTGGTCCTTGGGCCCTTCCTTGCAGTGCAGGTGTCACACATTCTGCACCACTTCTCAACATCCCCCTGACAATGAAGCCAGTAGAATCTCAGTCTTAACTCTGCCAAGGGTTTTATTTACACCAAAAGGCCCACTGGCTGCCGCATTGTGCAGTTCCTTTAAGACTTAATGAATCCTGCATTATGGAAGAATCAACTGTAAGTGTGTGTATTTTCCTTTATTACTTTCCCAGTTTTTGTAAAGAACGCCATTCTTCAGCATGAGGGAGTTCCATTGTGCCCAGTATGCTTTGACTGCTGCGCTCAGACTATATATCTCTTCCCATTTTGGCCAACAGCCAGCTTCTTTCCACTTTAGTAACAGCTGCAAAGTGGGATCATTCTGCTGATCTTTCCTAATACCTTCATCACTCCAGGTAGGTGTCCCATCACAAAATAGAGACCTTCAATTCTTGTCCTCTGTACCTTCAGTAATTCACCACTCTTGTCTTCCTGGTGTTCACAGTGATGACAGAATGGCTCACATTACCTTCTAGACAGTGCATTTGCATAGCTGTGAAGGCGTCCAGATCTGTGCTGTATTTCAAATTAATATTCTTGAAAATTCTGTATCCAAAGGGGCTATTTGATCTTTGGGATTCATAAAGTTTAGTAGCCAGCCTAATGTAATGTGAACGGTTCTTAGAATACAACGTCTGCCATAAAGGTAGGGGTGGAAGTATGAAATTTCCTTAATAGTGGAAAGAAGCTCCTTGCATGGATGACAGTAATTTCTCTAAGGCTTATGCAATGCATTACTGAAGTATTCTAGTGGTCTTTTCTTCCCATCCTGAACTTGAGATAACACAGATCCAATGCCTACATCACTAGCATCAGTGTCCACAATGAACATATCTTCGCTTTTTGGGAAACCCAGGATTGGTGGAGAGATCAGAATTTTCTTTAGCTTACCAGAGTCATCTTCACACTCAGTAGTCCAATGAAACTTAATTTTTGCCACAGCTAATTCATGCAGTGGCTTGGCGATCGTTGCGAACCGAGGTGCAAATTGACGGTAATAGGAACATAATCCCAGAAAACTCCACACTTCATTTTTGTCAGTTGGTGTTGGCCAATTTCATTTGGTTTTGGTTTTCTCAGGGTCTATTCTGATTCTGTGAGCCGACAATACATGTTCCAAGAAACTATTTTCTTATTTAGAAAAGGTGGCACTTCTTAGGAACTAGTTTCAAGTTTTCTGCGACCACTTTCTGGAATACAGAGTCTAGGCGTGATGGGTGCTCTTCAAATGTCCCTCCTGTCACAATGATGTAATCTTGGTAAACCTGACAGGTATCTAAAGGCAGAACTTTTTCCAACAGGCGTTTTGAAGGTGGTACGGGCATTACATAGCGCAAAAGGCATTACTTTGAACTGCCAGGTTCCTTTCCCTTGGACACAAAATGCAGTCTTCTATTGGTCCTCTGGGGCCACCTCGCACTGCCAGTACCCATCCTTCATGTCCAAAGTAGAAAACCATTGCGAACCTGCCAGACTGTTCAATGTGTCATCTATCCTTGGAAGCGGATATGAGTCTTTCTTTGTCATATTATTAAGCTGGTGATAATCTACACAAAACCCTCAACGAGCCAACTTTCTTTTCATACAAGGAGGATGACCATGGACTAACTTATGGTTCTATCACATCTAGATCCTTCATTTCCTTCAGAATTTCCTCAACTGCCTCATGCGAAGCTAGTGGCAGTTGTGTTGGTGGCTGCTTTATAGGTCTGGCATCTCCTGTATCAATGCAATGGCAGGTCACATCAGTCCTTCCAAGTCATTTGGTCCACATGAGAAGGCATCCCTATTTCTCTACAGTAATTCAGAGACAGCCTTCTCCTGTCTCTAGTTAAGGTTTTCTATTGTTCTTGCTAGCAGTTCCTCCAGTATTTCTGATAAAGGGCATTGTATTTGTTTTACTCTAGAATCCTCTGGAACATTTGGAATTAAATGTGTGACCTGCTTCCAAACACCTATAATGGCCCTCGCCGCAAGACGAATGGCATAATCGGACAAATTTATCATTCTAACTGGAAAACTGTCAAAATTAGAAGAGACCGAAGTCCTTGCTACAACGACTTTACCTGGAAGGATGCCAACCCCCTCTACTGGCTCAATTAGGCCCAAACGCCTGGCAAATTTTCCTTGACATATGCCTGTAATGACAATTTCACTAGAAGCTGGCAGCGCTGTGGGTTTACAACATACTACTGGGCAGCTAGTTGGAGAGGACAAATCATTCCGTGTTGAAACCACCAACTCTGTACTGTGTACCTGTAGCTCACCGAGTCGAATATCAATACAACACCCCAGCCTACGTAGTACATCAAGCCTGAAAGACATTCATATTCATCCTCTATTTCTNTTTCCCGAATGCACCTGCAAGAACATTGGGTCCTACCTTTCAGCAATCACCGATCTTTGCCCCTCAATATCGGTACTTACAAGTTTCCCGACTATATCGTACTCCCGTGTGCCTCTCGTTGCCTGCTTCCTAGTTACTGCTGCCGTTGAGGACAATTGGCTCTCAAATGCCCTGACCGTCCACATGACCAACACTCAGGCCTTTTGGGTGGGGGGGGGGAGGCTGCAAAGCTCTTAGCTCGGACCCTGGAAGCGATGTCCCTGATGGCCGTCTGCATCTCCTTCAATGTCTTCTTGATGCCGTTGTCATCTTCGTTTAGTGTCACTGCCCGTACCGGACGTTGGGATGCGGCCCCCTGTCTTGCTAACTCCACATCCAGTTCTCTGACAGGGCATCCTGCATGTTGTGGCATGCAGCCAGACGTACTGCTTGCCGTACCTCTGTGTCGGCGATGGCATAGATGAAGAAGCCTACTGCGATAATATCGCGTCCCTCATTGGGGCACCCTTTCTGAGATAGGTGGGAGAGCTTCACAATGTCTTTGCATAGCTCCTGCAGTGACTTCCCTGGTCGCTGGGTTTGACTTGGCAGTTGGAAATGTCACAGTTATCTGTCGCCAAAATGCAGCTCCAAGGCCGACACCAGTCTCTCTGGCAGAGATTATAGTATGCTCAGTGCGGGACCTCTGAATACAGCTGCGAGGTAGTAAGCCCGCTGTTCAGTTGACCAGCCATTCAGGATGGCGACTATTTCGATCTGGTGTTGGTACTCCCGCCATGAAGTCGGGCCATCGTAAGGGGCGAGCTTAATTGAGAACTCTTTCCCCACTGCTGGCTGCGCGACACCAATGCTGCAAAGCTGCTAACTATCCTCCGAATTTGCTGTGTTGGTTATGGCTTCTACTGCTTCTCCACCTTTGTCAGGCTGCCAGTGTGGTGGTAGTGAAACTCTGTTGTTGGAGGAGAGATTTGTGCAATTTCTTCTCTAATGCACTGATCTTCTGTTTCAATTTATTATCGATGCTGTCCATTCTTTCACAGAACTGTCCATTTTCTTGCCCACAGAGTAAACTCTTGTATTCACCAACTCACTAATGCCTTCTATTTTCCTGTCTACATTTTCATTTACAGTGTCTATATTCCTGTCTACATTCTCATTTACAGTGTCTATTTTCCTGTCTAGTAAATTGCTTACATTAGTTATCTGGCTATTTATATTCTCATTTACGCTTACTATTACTGAACTGATTTGGGCATTTACAGCTTTTTTTGCACTACTAAATTTACTATCAAGGCTATTAACACTTGTGCTCATTTGGCTACCTAATCCCTCAATTAATACTCGTAGTGCTTCCTGTTCTGCAAACATTTTTTTTAGTTAACATTCACAGTTATCACTGTATGAAGCAGTCTTAATATTTCTGTCTACAACTATTAAAATTAATTTATTGGTTTTGATATCACTAATTACCAGCATATTGCCTAACCTGATTTACAATTCATTAATTAATAACTGCTTTCATCCCACTTCTGACACCAGTGTTACACGACGCCTGGGGGCCGTGTCCGAGTTCGTGAGAGATGGAGGTATTAATAAAAATAAAATAACTAAATTTGATTTTAATGTATTTACACAGATATTATTTACACCATTAATCTGTCTCCACTATTCCTTTTTTATTACTCACTGGGTGCAGTACTTAATGTCTATCTCAACTCTAATTAAAATCTTTCTATATGACTCTCTTTGGTTATTGTCAATTAACTCACACTCATCATTAACACATGTTTAGTCTGTCTGTTGCCATTATTTTTAATGTCTTCCACTCACGCATCCAGTTCAATAGTCCAGTCTGCGAGTCACACACTTCACTGCACTTATGCTCGCAGTCGCAGATTTTCCTCCCGCTGGTCACTTCCAGCACCACTTGTTGCTCTTCTTGCGTCATCTTTCCCTCGATGCCTTACAATTGTCCAAACTCCCGACTCATCAACTCCTGGCTCCGAGGCCCGTTGCACTTTTATACTATCGCTGGTCTTGATGTGGAAGGTTCAACGCACCCCAAGTCACGCTGAGAGAAACTAGGGCAGTAGTAATGACCAGAATTATCCTTTAAAAGACACCAGATACCCAAGGTTGGATGCAGCACACGCTCTGATAAGCATAACAGGCACACTTTTTAAACATTCCTTCGTGAAAAGCTGCTGCATCTCTGGTTGCAACTGATAGTGCGTACATCCATAAATCATCTGTGCCTTGCACGCTCACAGAGCGGCCACCTGTAACAGTGCATTCCAATTAAAATAAAAGAAGGCATTTCCATACCTGCCAACCTTTCCGATTTTCCCGGAAGTCTTCCCGAAAAAGCTGCCATATATTGTTTTCTGGAAATATGTACATTCTTCTGATTTTTAGTTTATTCAGTAAAAAATTATTTTTGAGATTA
Source organism: Clitarchus hookeri (assembly GCA_002778355.1). Lineage (NCBI taxonomy): Eukaryota > Metazoa > Arthropoda > Insecta > Phasmatodea > Phasmatidae > Clitarchus > Clitarchus hookeri. The sequence goes on along the minus strand of NQII01000056.1, from coordinate 521,383 downwards.
TTTTACGTTTAAACACGGAAATCGTAGTGTTGTGACGATATATATCAATACTAATTTTGCCTGCATCCAAGAAATCACGTTATGAGAGGGCGACAATCGATTTTCGCATATCTATTGTTTGTTGGAGTTGCATTTTTTCGTCTGTGGCGTTTTTGATAACTACCGGATTTGTTTGTGAATACGAATACGTGTGGGATTTTACAATGAACTGTTTCAATTTGAAGTCTAGTTGAAACATGTGTTAAAGGATTTTAATACCATGTGCGATAAAAGCTGTATGTAACTACGTATGGACTGTGATTATAATGTGGTGTGTATTAAGTCTCTTGCCGGCCATGTTTTTGTGAGGTCTTGATAAGTTACTTATTGTCGACTCTGCAAAGTTTAAAACTAAAGATGAGTAGAAAAAAAGTAGTATTACTTCCTGTCATTCCAGGAATCATACAGTGTAGAGTTTCCATGTATTATAAAATCAGACAAGGGCGATAGGTTTGGCTTTTGTAGTATATGACGATGCGACATAAACATTGCACATGGTGGGAAAACGGATATAAGTGTACACGTTAAAACCACAAAGCATGTCACCAACATAAAGTGCCAGGAAGAAAATCAGAAGATTTCTAAGTTCTTTGCAAAACCTGGAAATGCAGATTCGGACGTTATACGAGCAGACTGCTTGTTTACTTCTTTTTTGGTAGAGCACAACATTACCCTAACTGCCACAGATCATGCAGGTTTGCTACTAAAAAAAATGTCCCCGGCCTCGGAAATTGCAAAGAAGTATGAATGTTGTCGTACAAAAACGTCATCAATTGTAAAGGAAATGGCTTCTGATGCAAAATCTAGTGTAGTACAATGTTTGCAGAATGCACCGTTTTCTGTTTCAACTGATGGAAGTAATGATACCAATTCAAAGTTATATCCCATTGTAGTGATGTTTTACGATGATACACAGGAGAAAAGTGTGAACTCTGTTCTTTCTACCCCTGCCTTGGAAGGAGATTATACTGGACAGAATATAGGTTATTTAGTGCTTGCACAGCTTGAATGCAATAACATTCCCATTGAACACTGCGTGGCTTTTTGTGCAGATAATGCAGCAGTAATGGTTAGCCATAAAAATGGTGTTGCAGCAGTGTTGAAAGAGAAAAACACCCTGGGATTATTGTAATTGGTTGCATTTGTCACCTGATAAATTTATCTGCAGAAAAGGCTGTATTTGCTTTGCCAGTAAAAGTTAATGACATTCTTGTGGAAATTTTTTATTATTTGGAAAAAAGAAAGGTTACAAAAATTTTAGAAGCTCCATGATACAGAAGCGAAGAAAATACTCAAGCATGCCTGTTCAAGTTGGCTTTCTCTTGGAAGAAGTTTGTTGAGGGTTTTTGAACAGTGGGAACCATTGCTTAGTTTCTTTAAGGGAGAGGTTGTAAATGAGAAACCTTCATCTTTGAGTCTCACCTCTTACAAAATTCCCAAACTACAATCATCCTGTTTAACCTCTGACAGGATATGTCAGAAAAACATAACTGAGGAAAGGGATAATTTGTGTTCTGCTACTGATTCCAGGAAAAAGAGGATTGCTTTGACATCAGCAAACTGTGATGCTCCTATTCTGAAGAATACAAGTTCTTTTGTAAATCGGGAAGAAAAACTATTTATGTTCCTTTCTTTTGACTTAAATAAAGCATTTTGTGTATTTCTTCTAGGTGTCCTCCCAATATTTGAAAAACCGAATGTAATTCTTCAGTCAGCATCTCCACACATTCATATTTTGAGAGAACTGTTGCTTGATTTTCTAAAAGCATTGCTATCAAATTTTGTGAAAGCAAAAGCTGTGAAAAGTTGCTCATTATTTGAAGTGAACTATCACTCTATTAAGAATCAGAAATACGACACCGAATTAGTAATAGGAAGTAAAGCATCAAACATTATGAAAAAACTTTAAGAAAAGGAAAAAGTAGTATTCTTTGCATCTGTCAGGACTTATTTTGTTATAGCATGTGTTTACATTGTTCACAAATTCCCCATAAAAAATTAAGTCTTGAAAAATGCAGCTGTGGCAAGCACGAATAATCTCGACATTGCCAACTTTTCTTCTGTTTGCTACTTTGTGGATTTGTTTCCTTCGATCTTGCCTTACAAGAAGGTGAAACTAGGGATGCAGCTATGGACGAAACTGAAAAACAATTCTTAACTCTTCAGATAGACGACATTTCAGCCCTTAGTGCTACAGGAGATAGTGATGATGTTAAGTGAGCCAAGTTATTCAGGATTCGTGGCGTTGATGGCATTTTAGAATACAGTAGAATATGTAGAATAATGTTGTCCATCCTGTCCATTCCACACAGCAATGCAGAATGCGAGCATGTTTTCAGTTTTGTGAAAAAAACAGGACCCAGTTCAGATCCTCCATGTCTAATGACACTATAGAATCAATTTTGGTTTTGAAATGCAGGAAATCAGGCTTATGTCATGAACAAAATTTTAGTGCAGAATTCCTAAAGAAAGTCACAGCTGCTTCTTTAAAACCACAGTGTTCCATCTCAATATAAACAGCAGAATACAACACAACATAGCAAAAATATATAATAGTTGTATGACTCCATAGTGCTGTAACTTAAGTAGCAAGATAGTTTTAGTTCATTATTTTAGTGCAGATTTAAACAATTAAGCTAACAACGCAATGCAGATGTCTTGGAGAAAGCTACAGGCGCTAGTTACATCTTTAAAATTTCTGTACTCTGATGATTTGTCTCACATTTCACTGAAAGTGGAAAGGTAATAAAATATTAGCATGTGTTTTTTAGTTATATTATTAGTGTGTAGTAAAGCGTACTGGTCCTTTTTCATGTTAAGCAGTAGTATGTTTGGTAGGCCTGCATTGTTTAGTGTAATTTGTATTCAAAAATTTAATAATTTTGTGTTTACAAAAACTTTCCTAATTATGATTGCCTAAAGTTGGCGGGTATGCATTTCTTAACATCTTGAGAAAAAACAAAATGTAGCAGCACATTGCAGTCACATATTCATTTTATCATAATACATTTCAATTAGTTACAGGAAATTTCAGAAACTAAATTTCAGAAAAGAAGGAATAACTTCACAGTACAAGTACACAAACAGTTCACAGACACACCTTCTTAATGTACAAAGTATTCCCATCTGTGTTTGTGAAAACCAATGTTGTTGCTTATTTACAAACCAGACAAAAGACTGTCAATATTTTAATTGCTCGCAGGAGTTTGGTCACTTCTCTGCTAACATTGTGCTGTACTCAAGTCATTTCGTTGCTTCCATTGCTCCTTAAATCCCCCATCCCGCAACAGCTGACACCCTGAGTTCTATCACCGCACTGGCCTTGAACAGTTATAACAATAGAGACACACAACAAAGTTGCTTGCAAGCAAAGAACTTTATGGGAAACAAATTGCTGTTTACTGTATTGCTATTAGAAATTACACTGTGCTCTATTGTAAAACACCCTACTCATTCTCAATGAAGAATGATAGATATTCAGCTAGAAACATTTCAGAGTAATTATTATTTCACAGACGGAGATTAAAGGGGAAGCAGTTCTTCCATTGCTTCCATGGATGCATTGTCCCTGGTGCCAACTAAAGTTATTTCTTGCCAAGTTATTTATTACCAGAAACCTCTGGGCCTCTCAGGTTGAGTGAATACCTCATATCCTGACTCCTCCTGCCAGTTGTTTTCCTTCTCCACATTCTGCCAAGGTATAACACTTAACCTGGTTCCCTCTTCCTCTCTATTTTGTAGTTCTTCCCTACTGTAAGGTCAAGAGTTGTCACTGACACCAGTTTCTTGTATACTCATAGGCACATCATCTCTAAAATGTGAGTAACCGTCATTAATATAACCTCCTTGAAACCAAGTACTTCACCTGCAAAAGGTGCAGGAACCATTGATTTGGTTTGTATTGACCCTGCTTAGTGTCTGCCAAGTAGGAACATGATTGTGGACCACTCTGCACAGCTATTCTATAAATTGTTAATTCTGAAATCTCTACTTTATCCTCCAGCTGCAAGGCAGGTAAATTATAGAATCTGTGTTTTTTCTTGTTATAATTAGATTATTTTTTTAGATCACAACCTGTGATTCATTAGTCATACAAACATTCTTGTTCTTTTACAACAAACTCTTCACAGCCTTCACAACAGCCTCCACACAACCATTAAATTGAGGGTAGTGAGTGTGCGGAAGATGTAACCACTTTGAAATTTTACCTGAGCAACACTTCAGAAATTACTTGAGATAAATTGGGACCCATTGTAGACTTTTATTATTTCAGGTATATGAAAGTGTGCAAATATTGCCTTTAACTTGTGGACATACAGGATGATTGTAAAATCATGGAACAAACATTGAGGGGTGATAGAGCTCACTAAAACAAACAATTATTGTATAGGAATATATGGGCGGGAGTGACGCGTTGAGGCGTTGAGGGCGTGGTGGGCCAGTCCGATGGCCACCACGATCGGCAGATTTATCGAGTCTCGATTTTTTTCCTATGGGGGCATTTGAAAGCCCTCATTTACAAGACTCCAGTTGATTCCATTGAAGACCTCGTCGCTCGACTATCCTGTGCAGCTGCACGCATGCGTGAAGTACCCGGCGTATTTGAATCTGTTCGCCAATCACTCAACCGACGCTACCAAGCTTGTATTACTGTCAGTGGTAGCAATTTTGAACAATTATTATAAACATTGCTGTAAAAAGGCATTTAGCGGCGACGTTGTAAATAAACAATGTGTTGCATTTCATGTGTTATTTTTGTGTTTGTGTCTCAACGCGTCACTTCCGCCCATATATCCCTATACAATAATTGTTTGTTTTAGTGAGCTCTACCACCCCTAAATGTTTGTCCCATGATTTTAGAATCACCCTGNTACAATAATTGTTTGTTTTAGTGAGCTCTACCACCCCTAAATGTTTGTCCCATGATTTTAGAATCACCCTGTATATGTTATTAAGAATATATTTAAAAATCTAGAGTAATAGTTGGTATCAGTTACCAAGTATCATACTCAAATAGATTACTGCCATTACCTGCCAGGGCCAAGAGATCCTTTTGTTTTTAAGTAAAGCTGTCTGGGGTTTTATCTCTTTTGCACACAATTAGGAGAGATCCGTATCAAGTTTTCATGTTTTAAAGACAAATCAAACTAGCAAACTGACATTTTCCCTTGTTTTTAGCATTTTATGATACCTAGATGACTTGCATGGATACATTTCAAACAGTGCAATGAAATGAGGTCGTAAATAATCAGTCTGGTGACTTTAAGCAAGAAGGTATCATTATAAGTGATTTAATTTTTAAATTGTACATATTAGAGAATATATTTTGAAATTTCGTTTCTATCTGACATTCTGAATAAACAGTATGTATGATCTCATTCCCAGCAGGGTCGCCCACATTTTCACACATGGGAAACATGTTGGACATTGCCATTGGCTAGCTGGTTTTCTCGGGGTACTGACATTTCCCCCACCTTTGCATTCTGTGTGCTGTTCCACTTTCACCATCACGAGCACTCAAGATACCTCTGTTAAACGCTGATCAAAACCTCTGAACTCAACTGAACAAGTTATGTGTACTAATGCAGCTGGCTAATAAGGTCATCTGTATGTTTTGTCTGCATGATTTAAATTAAGTTTGTGGTTAACTTTGAGTGTTACACTAGTAAACCCGAGATGTATGGTCAGACCTGGTCAGCACACCATGTGAGACCTAACACAACTTTTTTTTTTGTAAATACCTTTTCTCTATGTCTTGGCGGTGTACAGGAAGCATAACCTACAATTTCACAATACTTATGTATATCCTGTATTAAGGTATCCCCGTAAGTACCTTGAACTAGCCTCTGCACCTACAATGACACACTGCTTAAATTAAACTATGCTTATATGTAGGGGGTTGAGATAACAAATATTTAATTTCTGCAAAGACATCCTCTAGTGGACCCCATAATATGAATGCAATGTCTGCCTTAAGGGGAGAGAAAAAAAACTTCAGCAGTCCTGATTTTGCAGGAAGAAATGTGTAAAAAAATTTTTATGAGACCGAGGAACACATTTGAATCTCAATTTTTTTTGTGGGCACTGACAAATCCTCAATGGTCTTGATATGTTTGGGTTTACATAAGTTCCCTTAGCATTGAATACTTGGCCCAAATGTTTCACATAGGTGACCCTAAACACACTTTTTAGCCTACTTTCCCAAGGAAAGATAGTGTTATGCTATCACCTGGTTGTCTGGAATGTATGTCCCCCCCCACCCCTAGTAACTTTTAAACCTGACCACAGAATTTAACCAAACTAGGTCCACATATAGTATTTAGTAAGGACATCAGACTTTTATAGTTTTCGATCATGCCAGATACTAATTTGCAAATTTTGGCAATTTAGAAATTTAGGCTACTATGTAATATTTTGGGTACCAGTTATCACTACCACATGAGAAAATGGAGCTTTTTTGACATATGTCCAGGATCAATCAACCAATTCCCACCGAACCTTTCACACTAGTAGTGCTACAGTACGCCATTTTTAAAGTGTGTCTGGCTTTATTTACGGTATATGTTGAGGTTTAATGAATAAAGGCCTTTTAATAAACGAAATGTTTTATTATACTTTAACAGCAAAACTGATACAACAATGTTGACCGTTATATATTTATCAACTAGAAAAAACAAAACACTACACAGTGTTGCCAACAACTTAAAACTGAAGTTACCAAATAATAATTATTACATTGCCATATTTTAACAGTATAGCCGCAATATAAATAATTTACACAAGTTTATCATATCTATTAAATAAGTTTACATACTTCAGTATCTATTATATGCATCAGATATGCCTATATAGAGCCTGTTTTAGAATATTTTGTACGATAGCGCAAAATGAGAAAGTAAAGCTTTTATGCTATATCTCGGGAACCGGTCAAGCTATTTCCACTCAATTTTGCACACAAGTAGTGTTACGAAAACTTATACAATTTAAATGACTCACACACTTGTCTTCAAAATTATGTCCTTGTAAATATTTGAAGTTAATTATCCAAGTCTACCACAACCTTAGACAGTTACTATTGAAGTTGATGTTCCAAATCCTACCTCTGTGATGTAGTTGATTGCACACCAGCTTACAGTATGATGCATTCTGTTTTTGTTCCAAATCCTACCTCTGTGATGTAGTTTGTTGCACACCAGCTTACAGTATGATGCATTCTGTTTTTGTTCCAAATCCTACCTCTGTGATGTAGTTTGTTGCACACCAGCTTACAGTATGATGCATTCTGTTTTTGTTCCAAATCCTACCTCTGTGATGTAGTTTGTTGCACACCAGCTTACAGTATGATGCATTCTGTTTTTGTTCCAAATCCTACCTCTGTGATGTAGTTTGTTGCACACCAGCTTACAGTATGATGCATTCTGTTTTTGAATCCCATGTAAGGCACACGTGTATTTGTAACTGTCTCACTCGTATTGCATTTGTTTCTGGTTGCATCTCTAATGATATCGCTATCAACGAGATGTCAAGACCCACGTACCATCTGACCTTTTAATAAATTTATCAAAATTATTTGCATACATGTAAAGGATAGCAGGCTCATTAGTTATATTGATAACTTCTTGTTTCTTGTTTAGAAAGACTTCAATATTCTTAGTTTACAAAGAACTTTTATCAATATTTTATCATGTTCAGCCATGGTGGGTGCAAATACCAGAATGTAGTCTATGTAGAATGTAGTACTCTGTATTATGTCGAAAACCTGCACTATTTTTAATGGAAGAATATTCTGGAGCACATGATATGCTAAATACAAACCTCTTGAAGAATAACCTCACAAATTGAGTAATAAACATTGTTAAAAGTTGATTTTACCATTCTGATTAAGTTTGGTAGAAGCATGAGTTAGCATCTGTCTTTGAAAAGTAGTTTTACCCTGTCAGCTGAGACAATGTAACCTACATTCACCGAATGGTGAAGTGTGGCCTACAAACACATCTTTACAGCTCTGTTATAATCACCACAAATACAAACTTGGCACTACTAAAATGGGTGATACTCATTCTATGGGTTCAGTAATTTGCTACTTCAAATTTCTCTAACTCCACTTTGAGCTTCCCCAAAAGAGGTATAGCTACAGCTACAATACGAGGGGCAGACTGAACATGTGAGTTGTAATTATCATTCAGAATAATTTTAATTTCCTCATTTACTTATCCTAACTTTTTAAAAATATCTGAAAATTCCTTCTGCACATTAGCATGTTGCATTTGCAAGGTGGTTATATTTAGAATACAGATATTTACATTTTCTGTGTTTACAATACTGTTACTTACATTTTTGAAGGCATTACCTTTCCCCATTAAAATACATAATGATAAACTATAATAACTATGTTTTGCCCAAAATTACCTTAATATTAGAAATTATGTACATACACATTACTCCTTTGAGATGTTATCTTGTATAATATATTAATTACAGAAATTCTATAGCACTCAAATCCTTACCATACAACCCATTAAGTTTGTCCTTGCAAGAAATAATAAATTGTATCAGGCACCATACTACATTGGTGTGTGAATACTAAGGACGGGACAGGTTTTCACATGTAATGTCATGCAGCAGTGTTTCAAATAGGTACAAAGCATACCATAACATCATTGATATGTAAGAGTATGGGAAAGATAACACTGACCAAGAAAGGAATACAAAGGATTGAATTTATTCAAAAGTGGGTTCTGAGCACAGCAGACCAAAAGACAGAGGTATCCATGTGACAGGCAGGCAAGTCAAATGCAAACATTAGATTATATGATCACCCCTGAATATGTGTTCATGCTTAGTGTGAGGTTGTTGTTGAACTCTTGAGGCATCATTGGCCATTACTCTTCTAGCATTGATTGCAGCTACAGAGTCATTACTGACTGCTGGCGACATGCAACAATGCATCTCTTGACAACGTCCCACGTGTGTTTGATTGAATTTAAGTTTGGGGACCATGCATACTAATCCATACTATGAATATCTTCACACTCCAACAATTCTGCAACAGCAGCTGTATAGTAGGGTGTAGCATTGTCATCCGTGAAGAAGAACCCAAGGAAAAGACGCATGTGAGGAAGGAGAACCTCGGTACAATAGCGGTCACCAGTGTCTGGACCTTCTCAGGAAGATGAGCTCCATAAGGCCCAAGGTGGACAAAATGTGCAAATTCACGAACTAGGTTCGTGTGAAATATGTTAGGCGTAAGGAAAGTTTTTTAAAAAGTTTTTGTGTATTAATTACCATATCTTTGCATGCACGTACCACTGGAAATAATGTAAACTACCTGCCAACGTGCAGCCATTTTAAATCACTACAGATAAATGACATGACAACTGTCTGTAGTTACTGTTGAAGGTTTTCAAATTTACTCGGACACAGTTTTTAATGTTTTATATTAGTTTTATTAGGAGACGATGCTCACACACGTATTCAGTATTTATCACTGTAGAAGATAACAGTATTGTATAAGAAGCACTGTTACTGGCCGAAAAGGCAAGATGGCCAACCAATAGAAATAGGCTTTACAAGATTAGTTGTGGTATTTAAAATTTACTCTCCAACAGTTACAACCTGTATCAATATCAGTTAGGGCTGATAAATATTGATATCTGTTAGAACGTTTCCTTTGTGATGCACAATACACACCACAAACAATTGCCTGAATGTGCATATTGAAATGTGGCCCCAAATATTGATCATAACGTGCATAGGTCACTAGATATTTGGATTGCCGTATCTTGCATGTGTGTATGCCTATGCTTGCACAAAAAGAAGACATTATTGTGTCTAAGATTTAATGTGATGCACATTACCCAATCTATTTTCTAACCGGTTTTTATTTTTCCTACGAGGCAGTTTTGTTACATATTTTCTTTCACATGTCAATAATGAATGATGATGAGTTTTATTTAATGACATTGTGTGGTAGTTTGACAGTGTTTCATCACAAGAAAATTCTAACCTATGAGTAGGCGAGCAATAAAATGAGTTACGCTAGTAAGAGGACTGTAAAATGTACTGCAAGTGGGAGGGGCGGCATGATCATCTACTGAGACACACTAGTAACAAACACAAAAACCAAAGAACAATATGTGCAGAACAGGAAATTTTAAGTAGGTTTGGTTTTAACAAATCAGATCTAAGTGAACCCTCCACATCTCAGGAATTTCACCCACCCCCCAAACAGGTACGTAAAGATAGTTCTGAATTTGTTTCTGTTGATAGCATTGAGCAGCAGTCTAAATCACAGTCAGATAGACACCTACAAAACATTGCTTCTGACCAACAGACTACAGGAAACATAGGACTATGTGGACAGCCTGCAAGTATTTATTCAATAATTTTTCAGTTAAATAAAAAAATTAATGATGTTTAGCAAGGTGTAAATAGCATAAAAAGTCGAGGGGAAAACTCAAAATGTAGCAAAACTGTAGCCCTATCACAGAACATTAATGAATCACAGTTTGAAATTGATTAAGTAAAGATTCGTTTAATTAGGGTATGCAAGACGACTGGGCAGATATGTCAACTGGAACCGTGTTTTGAGATTCATTATTCAAATATTTACTGTAATCCTTGTATAAATAATTACCAACAGCTTCCCAAGTCTGTTGGAATAATCAAATCTTCGAAGTATGGAATATTTTCTCTGCAGTCAACATCAGATGATGATGTTATATAATCAGAAAGAATCCAGAGTGTAAACAAAGTATGAAATTTAAGAACTTAAAGATACACTTACAGTGTATCCACACATCAGTAGTGTGTGGATTTCAAAACACTGAAATCACATTAAAAAATATAAGAAATGAAAAAACAGGAAGTGTGACTTTGATTGCCTATACAGCTGTAGAGGAAGGTAAGGGCGGGAAATTCTATGAAAGATTGATTTAAACAATTTAAATGGGGCTGATGTATGAGACACAAACCATATATGAAAATGTTTTAAAACATTTTGCATTTCTATGTTTAAAACACTGCAAAAAAAGATTTCAAACTTCTTAACAACCACAAATCCCATTACTAAACAATGGCCACTGGTGTCTGTAACTGCTGGCAAGATAAAGCAAACAAATTGTTTTGGTTCAAGGTGTCCAGACATGCATCCTTCTAGATGTATCAACACATGGAACATCCCAGAAAAGAGAGGTGTTGGCTGGTAAGGTTACAATTTATCTTACCAGAAATGGGATTAATTTTACCCAGTAGTTTAACGTGCTGGCTTTTGACGGGCAATACTTTGACTTGAAAGTTGACCAAAACCTTGTAAAAATGTGTGGGAATGAAGTTTACAGTGACTTCTATATGTTTTGCCAGTTCTGATGATGGACTTTAAGATCAGAATAAATTTGCTATTCCAAACAGAATTTACTTATTCCTTGCTATAGTACTTGGAATAATTATGCATAGAATATTTTAACCACCAGTGGTGAAAGAAATTAGGTCATGTGTTCATACAAATCGCTAATGAAGCCTTTCACTGAAGATAGTGTTAGTGTTGTACAATATTAGAGAATTCTCACAGATCTTGTGATGAGAAACCATGGTTGCAGTGTAAACCTTAAGAGTATTGTTTTTCATTAGGTACACATTATTTAACGAAAGAGTGAATCAGTGTGGACAACTGAAAAGCCTATCAACAGTGCAGGATGGTTGAGGAGTCAGTCAGTACTTGGTTCGAAACCTGTTGAAGGAATTAAATGTAACCAGGCATAATTGTGTAATGAATAATTGCATAATGAACAATTACGAGTACCGAGAGTAGTGAATGTACTGAGATTAAGTACATGTAACGTGAGAATAATAAATGTACCAAGAGTAATAACCCTAAGTACACATGTTTACCCATCTGCTGCCGAAACACAACTGAGGGTGTTGAGGGTAAAAGGTGCTCCTGGGTTCGACTACCATCAAAGGTAATTTGATGTAATTAGGCATAATTGTAATTAGGGATGATTAATGCATAATTAATAATTGTTTAATGAATTAGTACACATACCAATAGTAATTAATGTACAGAGAGTAACTACTCAATAATTACACGATAAATACACACTAAGTACACATCCTACCCTGACTAATGCTTAAACCTAACTGAAGAGTGAATCACTATTATGTTTGTGTTATATGCCCACCATCTTGGATTGCGTAAAATGGGTTTGTCTCGGGAGCCAGGCATATGTCTGCAACTCTGACTCCCTCTGTCTCCAAGCGTGAACTGAATGGTTCAACAGCCTACCACATGAAGTGCTGGGCTCGTTCGTTAGCTAAAACACTGTAGGGACAAAAAAGTTGTGGGAGATAACTGCCTTATTGGTTTGCATTAATATATGAGACAGAAATATATTTCAAAAATTCTTTGTGTATTTTTAAGCTTCAACCAAGTCGCATCGACTTGTGAACACACCGCTCTTTGGCAATAGTCAGCAGTAACTTTAATAGAAGCTACTTTGAAAGTACCAAATCATGTTACATAGTGAACATTAGCATTGGTGTGTGTGTGTGTGTGTGTTGACGAGTGACTGAAAGGACCACTTAAGGATTGCAGTCTGCGCGTTAAAGAAATGCTACGTGTCGTTGTCGTCAATACAGTAAGCAGTGAATGGATGATGTTATGTCAGCAATGCGTTGAAAAGCAGTCACTTTTCGAGGAATGCACATCCGTTTATTATGTTGAAACAGATTGTTGCTATGTTTACCGAATATGTTGGTATGTGATTATTGCGTCCTTAGTAACACACATGTGCCGCGCTTCAAGCCATTGTGTTTCGTCATGTGACATAAAAATACAGTCACTGCTTACTGTATTGACGAAAAAAAATAAACACGCACGTGCGGTTTTGTAGCGATTCTCTGTTTTTGCGCCGCTGATTGTTGCAGGCTGACAACAGTGTCGAATGTTCAGCTAACAGACGAGACTCCGTAATGAGTATGCNTTGTAGCGATTCTCTGTTTTTGCGCCGCTGATTGTTGCAGGCTGACAACAGTGTCTAATGTTCAGCTAACAGACGAGGCTCCGTAATGAGTATGTACGTGGCACGGGACTCGGCTACACAAGAGACAGTTATTTTACAGCAGAGGAGATGTTATGTTAGATGTGTAGTATTGTGTGCGGGTTGCATAGATACAGAAATATAGGCACAGGCGACTCACCCGGTATATAACCACATATATATATCATCATACAGAGTCGTAAATGTCTCATGGTAGACGCATGAAAAAAGGTAGCAGAGTCTTAAACACACAGAATAATAACACAGGTCTGCGATGAAAAAGCATTTTTAGTGAATTTATGTGATTCTTATAGATTGTTGGCTTCTGAACACGAAAAAGACTTGCAATTTTGCATATCACATCACTTTTTTTGCAAAACGTTTATTTATGAATACGTTATATTCATTAAAGTAATAAATGTTGTCTGTCTACATTTACTACAAAACATTCTCTTAAATAAATTTTTTCGGTAGAGAGCGTTGCATTTAACTGTTGCATTTAACTGAAATTTCCCCCGCCCCTCCTTACCACATTCAGCCTCAAGCAGTGTCGCTACGCATTTTGTAAGGAACGCACATGTTTAATGCTAGAGTTTGCTGTGCCTTTCGAATAGTTAAATATGGCGTTGAGACAATTTAAAAATAGTGCAGATATATTTTGTTATATTTGTGGACAATATGCTGTAACAAAACAACGAAGAAATATTGGTGATTTCATAGAATTTGACATATTTTGCTTATTTTGGAAGAAAGATATTACATCAAGATAAACAGTGGACTCCGCACAAAGTTTGTTCAGCTTATGTTGAAATACTACGGAAATGAATTGCTGGTAAGAAGAAAGCTCTATCTTTTGGTGTTCGTATGATATGGAGAGAGCCAACTAATCACGTTAATGACTGCTATTTTTGTTTCATTGATGTCAAAGGACATAATTCCAAAACCAAACACAAAATTACCTACCCTGATGTTGAATCAGTTACGAAACTGATACCACAAGGGCCTTAACTACCAGTACCTAATCCACCTACAGATATTAACGATATATTGTCACAAAAATCATCTCATAGTAATATTCAGAGTAGTGGGGATATATTTGAAGTAGAATGTTCGAGTAATACACAGCAAACTCTAAAACAGCATCAACTAAATGATTTGGTGAGGGATCTTGGACTCCCCAAAGATGCAGCTGGGCTGCTTGAATCTTGTCTAAAGGAAAACAATTTATTAGATCCGGACACTGCATTTTTTTTTGTATCGACGAAGACAAGGAATTTACACTTTTTTTTTGCAAAAAAAGACAATATTGTTTTTTGCAAAGATATTGAAGGCTTAATGCAAATGTTTTCTATTGAATACAACACGTATTTCTTCCAAAAGAAATTTAAAAGCAGTTTTATTGCCCAATGGCAGTACATACTCGTTAATACCACTAGCACATTCAGTCTATCATAAATAAACATATGAAACATTGAAAACTGTTTTGGAACTGATTGGATGTGCAAGACACAACTGGTTAATATGTGGAAATCTTAAAATTTTATGCATGGTACTTGGTCAGCAACAAGGTTACATCAAATTCTCATGTTTACTATGTGAATGTGATAGCAGAGCTAGAAATTTACATTGGCAAAGAAAGGATTGGCAAGCTCGCAAAAGTTGGAAATTGGAAGTAAAAATGAAATCCAGTTTAATAGATCCAAATAAAATTTTACTTCCACCTCTACATATTAAATTAGGACTGCGCGCCCCCAAAGTCACCCTTCAAACTTCCGTTCTTGATTAATGAGTATGACTCAGTTACAAATTCAAATGTGTGATGGAGATAAACATTGGAGTTTTTTGGTAATTAGTCCGGAATACACGTACGAGGAAGTCAGTGAATGTAATGGATACAAGTGCGCAGTGTTTAATTTGCGACCAGACACAATATTGCCATTCTGTTTAAATGAATTAGAGAACAAAGCCCTAGATGGACAGATTTTAAAATGTATGCCGTATAGACAGATCAAATATATGTTACAACAAGACTGTTGCGCCATACCTGTGATCTTGACAGAAAAATGCTATAAAATGGAACATATTACTAAAATTCCTAGCAAAAACCGGCAATTAGTTTCACCTTGTGGTATGTGGACATGCATGTTTTGTCAAAAGCAAATTAAAAGATTATAGTTTCAACTAAAAAAAAATACAATATGGCCACCAACCTATATAGGCAAGTGGTATGTGCACTAGAGCTTCAGTCATATTCGTATATAAGCATGGCATGCATATTCAACCCAGAGACGGAGTACGAGGTGTTGCAAGTAGAGTATAAGCGAGTATATTTTAAGCCATACAATGGTGTGATACAGACACAAATGTGTAATGACATAGAGAATTAGTATTAAACCTACCATTCATATCAAGGCATTAGGTTTGCTAAAGGAATAGAATGCAACAACATTGACTATGCTTGTGCTGTGCAGTATCTGAGACCTGACAGTGAAGAAGAGTGAAGAGATTTGGGCGGATCATAACAGCGAGGTCTTGAGAGACCTGACAGTGATTTACCATGTTCATTACAAGACCTAATTATAGCAAGCTTTAACGAAGAGATCATGGAAGTACGTGGCAATGGAAGAATCACTTACGAACTTACCTGGCCTGACTGTGGAATCAACATCCATTGGAAGGAAATTTGTGATGGTGATATACACACATAGATTTCCAACAGGCAAGCCTCTCGTTTCCTTCCATTTGTAGTACTTGGGCCTGCAAAGTCGTCAGCTCTCATCCTGATGAACTTCACTTCCATCCCCTTCCTGCGATAAGTGCAAGAATGAAGTTCAGTTTGAGTGCAAAATATCCTCTGGTCAAGCATGGACTGTATTCTGTGAGATATCAATTATCTCATTCAAAGAAATGTGTGAGGACGATATTCATTTTTCATGTATGTACAGTCCTGGTTTCATGTTAACAAGCAATAAGCCTTGTATGATTGATTCTAGTATAACCCATTGTGATAGTTCGAAACGTCATGTTAATTTTCATACATGACAGAGAAAAAATGGAATGTAAAGGTGAACACATCATATTGTCTAATATTTACAGAGCAGGTCACACACAGCCATTGCAGTGCTTTGAAAGTTGCACATGTTTTTGAAGCAGTAAATGATTTTAGGTATATATTAGTTACTGTTTATGTATCATCAAAGTGTTTTGTGCATAGAAAGGTAAAATTATCGCATGCAAAATTTTACCCTAAAACATTCCTTGCTCTAAGGTTTTAATAGCTAAGCTAGAGAAGGTGCAAAATTATGAGTTCACTTTTACATATGTATGCATAGAAAAATCTAAATGTTTAGTTGTTATAGTAAAAACTAGCAAGTATTTGTGTATGTCGTAAGTTGACATTCGTCAGACAGTGAGAGCAAAGAAAATGTCACATTTTTATCCCATCAATCTGTATGTAACCAATACTCTGGGTAAATCGACTGTTGAGTATGCGTATTGGAGCAATGGTTTGCTTAGACAGTTTTCTGAAAGTTGCGACTCCATTTTTCACTTCCGAATTACGAATTTTCCATTATCGAATGAGAAATCACATGAATTAATTAAACAAGTGTCCTGTATATTACATGACGCCAAATACCATGTTACCTGCAACTGTAGACAAAGTCTGTTCTCACTTCTTGGAAACATACCCAGACTTGGTTCAAAATATAGTTTTGCAAGCCCCGGAATGCAGTACAGACGTTTGTACGCAAACGTATAATGAAGAATCTAAATTAACTCTAAGGAAATGCAAACATTGCGAGACATCAACGTCTTAGGAACATTCAAGGGATTGTAAACCAGTCTATTAAAAAAATCCTTACTGGAGTTGTAAACAGTTTGTAAGCTTTTGAGTGTATGTTTGTAATGTCAAAGCTGAATAGTAAAGTGGGTATTTTAATATCCAAGTGTTGGTCAAAGTGTTTGTCTTGTCAAAGTGTGTGTATAAATCAGAAAATCATGATTGTGTATCAGATGCGTGTGTTGTATACATTTTTAATATAAATAATAAATAGACTGAAACCTTATTTGTGTTTTTATAACTTAACGAATCCTTCCCCCATGCATGCTATTAAAAAGTGAATGTGGTATGGTAACACACACAATATAAAATTAGTAACTTTATATTATATTTTAAAAATAAACTTACATGTTAACTGTGGAACAATTTGTAACCTGATGTTACATTTCACATTTAATTAAACATAGTTTTACCATAAAAAACTAGTAACTTGTTGCTACTTTACAAACTGAATGGAAAAGTAAACTTATCATAAAATAAACAGTAACTGGATGGTACATTTGATACGTATTGGGAAAAAAATGTGTTAACTTTATGTTATAATTCCTGACTTTCTTATCTGGGAATACTACGTCTCCCACCCTAACGGGATATCGGTTGTTGGGCGGTGACCTACATTTTTCCTACATCTGCGTGACCTCCTTCTCGCGTGAACGAAAAATGAAGGTATTTTAGAATCCCGTTTTTTTTCTAAAACTGTGCCCCAGCCTGACCTTCTTCCAACGAGAACCCTGCATTTTTTATAAACTGTGGTGCATCACTGTAAACACTGGCAGATAATTTATCTTCTGCACAGATGACTATCATCCGGTCACAGTTTCCAGAAAACACACAATTTGAATTGCTGCAAAGAAAGGGAGTATTTCCTTATGACTCTGTTAAGTTTATGGACAATCTGAACTATACTTCACTCCCACCAAAGGACGCATTTCTTATTGTAATGAAAGGCGAGGGCATAAGTGATGAGGAATACACTCATGCTCAATCTGCATGGAATACGTTCAATTGTCAAAATTTAATAGAGTATGCAATCCAGTATTTACGTGCGGACACATGTTTGTCGGATGACATTTTTGAGAATTTCAGGACTGTATGTTTGGCAGAATACAGTCTGGACCCTGCAATGTACGTCACAGCTCCTTCTCTCTCTTTGGACGCTCTTTTATCGAAAACTGGTGTGCGGGTAGAGTTGATGACGGACATTGACAAATATATTTTTGTAGAACGTGGGGTCAGGGGTGGAAATACCCAGGTTTCCGGAAGGCACGTGCAGACGAATAATATTTACATGGGTGATAAGTACGACTCCAGTGTGGCAGAGAAGTATATTTGTTACTTCGACGTAAATGGACTGTACAGCCACACAAAGTGCAAGTTGCCTATTGGTAATTTCGAGAGGGTTCAGGCAGACAATTTTTCAGCATGGAATTTCGCTAATGTGGATAATGATGGAGATACATGTTGTTTCGCAGAAGTTGATCTGTCTTTTTCGGTTGAAAGTCATGATGCCTTAGCGGATCTGCCTCTTTTACTCCAGTCAGTATAATACCGCCAAAAGGCAAGAATGAGAAATTACTTTTGACATTCGCGCCGCCGAAGAATTATGTTATACACTGGGAAACGCTGAAGCACTATTTGATATATGGAGCCAAACTCGACGCTGTTCACAGCGTTCTGCGCTTTGAGCAAAAGGCTTGCATGGCTCCATACATTAATTTCAACATTGAAAAACGTGCGCAGGCAGCAAACACATTCGAGAAATTGTTTTTTAAATTGATGAACAATTCCGTATATGGAAAGACGTTGCAAAATGTCCACCGGGAAAGGGACATACCAGTCGTCTCGTGGTATGATACAATTTATGGGGTGGCAGAATTGATTGGATGTCCGACATTCAAGGCAAGGCAGATACTTGATGAGAATTAAGTTTTGATTGAAATGAACATGGTTATGTTATGTTTAACAGGCCTTTGTGTACCGGTCTTGCTGTTCAGGATTTATCAGAATGGTTTTTGTATGATTTCCATTACAATTACATGCAGAAAAATTTCTCCGCCAGCCTTGCACCTCCTCTATTGCGACACAGATTCCCTACTATATCAAGTAGACTCTCACGGTGTCTACGAGGGTATTTCCTCTGATTTGGCTACATGATTTGATACTTAGAACTATGCGCCAAATAATCTGCATAAATTCCCCTTAGTGAACAAACGGTGAAGGGGTGATGAAGTATGAATGTACTGGTCACATCATCACACACTTTGTGGGTTTACGTCCAATGCTTTATGCGTATACTGTTATGAATGACCAGTGTGTACGTAAAGCCAATTGTGTGAATGCCAACATGTTGCAGTCACTCCTGTACAATGATTATTTGAAATACCTTTCACAAAATTCACCGGTTATGGGCACCCAATACCATTTCCGTTTGCATACCCATGATGTTTTCACAGAATGTGTTGCCAAGGTCGCCTTGTCAAGTGACGATGACAAGCGCTACATCGACTGTGATAACGTGTTGACTTGACCTTGGGGACATTACAAAATTTTGTTGTAAATTAACCTATTTAACAGTATTGCCTCCTGCCATCCATCAACTACAGTCCACAACGTCTGCCATCTACCAGCTCCATGAACTTCAGCTACAATCCATACTCTGCAACATCAGTTAAACTCCATACTCCAAAAACTCAGCGAACGAGGTGAAGCCAGCTAAACGCCGTCTACCAGCTCCAGAAACTCCATGAACAAGACGCGTCCATCACAACGTGAGTTCAGTTTACTAGCTCGCTGCATGTCTGGCTGCGTGGGGAGAGTTACCTCGTCGCCTGTCAACCAATCTCCAGTTCAACGCGCTGGTGTATTCTGCTACTCGCCATCACCGTGGAAAAACAGACTGAGGAGGAAGTGTTATCGGAATTTTTATGTATATAGTGTAAACAGTTTGAGTATAAAAGAATATCCCAACTTTGAAGGTCTATATATCAAAACCAAACAACCTACAACCTTGATTTACCAATCACATGAACCGTGGAACTGTGAAGTTTGTTTACCATACATTCATAAATGTTCAATGTGACAACCATGAGCGGCTCGAACGACATCTACGCGATAATCAAACTCGTTTCACACTCTTGTCAGCATGTCCGGCATTACGGTTTGGATGGCGTTTGTAACTCTCGGTTTGAGGTGGTGAGGGTAGCAAGCTCGTATTCGACACGTCAATGTGAAGGGGACGATCTGATGTTTTCTTTATGGTGCACCACCCCATTGGCACCTAGCTGTTCGCGGATATCTGAAAGAGACGTTTCCGCAATGCTGGATTGGTCGAGGAGCAGTTGGTGATCAGGCTCTTCATTATTGGCCCCCAAGAAGCCTGAATCTTACCCCGTGTGATTTTTTTCTATGGGGGTACATAAAGGATTAAGTGTTTCGTCCAACATTGCCAGCTAACATTTACGACCTCAAATGAGAATTATGGACGCCATCCAAACCCATAACACCGGACATGCTGACAAGAGCGTGGAACGAGTTTGATTATCGTGTAGATGTCGTGGTGGTCACATCGAACATTTATGAATGTATGGTAAACAAACTTCATGGTTCCACGGTTCATTTGAGTGGTCAATCAAGGTTGTATGTAGGTGGTTTGGTTTTGATATTATAGACCTTCAAAGTTGGGGTATTCTTTTATACTCAACCTCTATAATGTGCGAGGAAGTTATAGCAAATATTTATTTAAACCTATTTCTAATTTTTATTATTTACCCGTACTTCAAAGTGTATATTTGGGGTTTAACATTTGTTGCAACAGGGTGGGTATACATAGATTGTTAAACAGAAAAGCATTGCTGACATGTACACATACTAGTATTAAAGAAAAAATGGTAGTGAACATAGGTGATGGAAATATTGAAAAAAAGAAAGGAAGTACTCTTTAACAGGGAGGTACACGTAGATTGATAAACAGTTGTGCATGAAAAGCGTAGCTGACATGTATACATAATAGTATTAACAGAGAACAAAAAGTGATGGAAATATTGAAAATAAAACTTGCTTTTACCGGTGATGATTAAAAAATATACTTTAAGTAAGGTATGGTTGGTTCAGTGTTGGTAAATATTTACTTTTTCCAAGTACTAACAACATGCATTCTAAAAGGATATGGTTCACATAAAACATAGTGATAGAAAATTTCTTTACATAACATCACGGGAATGGCCTATCACTTTCGGTTTTA
This sequence comes from Clitarchus hookeri, assembly GCA_002778355.1. NCBI lineage: Eukaryota > Metazoa > Arthropoda > Insecta > Phasmatodea > Phasmatidae > Clitarchus > Clitarchus hookeri. The sequence continues at coordinate 500,226 of NQII01000056.1, read as the reverse complement.
ACGGGGAGGGATACAGAACGTCCACTTTCGCTTTCTGGGCGGGCAGTCACGTCAACCCCCTTACATCCCAACCACCTCTCACTGTCAAGACTAACCCACCACTCTACCTGCAGCGGCAGGGAGATCCTTCCTGGGGAAGAGCGGGCAAGCTAATGAGACACAGCTCTCTGTGCAGAGAGGAAGGGAGTTACATCCAGTTCATGCTTACAGTCAGAGGCATCTGGAGCTGCAGGCGAACACCCTGCAGGTATGCGCTCAGCTCCAGAGACATACCTATATTACACAATCGAAGATGGTGGATGTATAACACAAATATAAAAACAGTTCACACCTCAGTTGGGTTTAAGCAATGGTTGGGGTAGGGTGTATACTTAGTGTGAAATTGTGTAACTACTGTTAAATTGATCATAATTATGGAGTAGTTACTCTCTACCCCACGACGAAGAGAAGACTAGAATGAGCCGCCAAGAATCCATCATGCGAGCGCAGTACGCCGCGCGCCGCCAGTAGGCAGAGCTCCGCCGGCCGCCGCCAGGCGCGCGCGCCCGGACAAGAGAGGCTGCGCGACGTCCTGCGCTGCAGTAACGACCCGGCACCAGAGAAGATGTACATTTATTACTCTCAGTATGTGTACTTATTCATTATGCAATTATTCATTATGCATTAATTACCCCTAATTACAATTTCACCCAATTACATTGAATTACCTTTGACGGGAGTTGAACCCAGGAACACCTCTTCCCCTCAACGCCCTCAGTTGTTTCGGCAGCCAATGGGTAAACATGTGTACTTAGGGTAGTTACTGTCGGTACATTTATTACTCTCTTTTACATGTACTTAGCCTTGGTACATGTACTTACTTTCTGTACATTCATTACTCTTGTTACATTCATTACTCTTAGTACATTCATTACTCTCAGTACTCGTAATTGTTCATTACACAATTATGCCTAATTACATCTAATTACTTTGACGAGTCTCGAACCAAAGACTGACCAACTCCTCAACCATTCTGCACCTCAGAAGAGGTGGGAGAACCCGTCAGCCAACCACAACACACCTCCAAGAGGGAGAGGGGAAGAACAGTTTCCCAGGTTAAAAGTTGCTGCCAATTAGAGTCCACCCTCTCGACACCCTTTACATGTTGATCAAATGGCACTACGGCTACTGATGACTCTCTAGCGTGGTAGAACACAGGTGCTCACTCTACTGATGCAAGTTGTAAGGCTTATACTGTGCTTTTTGTTCACAGTGAGCATGATGTAAAGGTCGGACTGGAGTTATTACAAGCTAAAGCAAGAGTTGCTCTACTCAAAGGCATCACAGTACTTTGGCTTGAATTACTAGCACCAACAATCAGCTCACACTTAGCAAAAACTGTTTTGGGAAACCTAGGCTGTACCGATATTCCCATATACTTCTGGAGAGATTCAACGACTGTCATAGGATGCATCCAACAACAAGAGGGTGGGTCAGTATTCGTCATAAATCGTATCGGAGAAGTGAGAGATTTGACAAAACCTGGTGACTGAATACACATTCCGGGACAATTTAATTCTACAGACCTACCATCTAGAGGTTGTTCAGTTGAATCAAGATGGTGGGAGGGTCACAAATGGTTAGAGAGACAGGAAGAAAAATGGCCATTTCACATTCATCATATTGATAAACACGAAAGTGGATAACAGCTAGATGGATATCATAGTTCTCTCTTCTTGTATTTCTTCTTCTGCAAACCTCTTATTGATGATCAACTATCCGTATTATGACCTGTAAAAGACTCACATGGACTCATAAAACTTAATACAAAAATAACAACGAAAAGGAGATATGGATGGGTTTCTGGCACCCATGGTTCTGCCCTCCAAACATCCTGTTGTAGAAAGACTCATCTATGACTTGCACTGTAAATCTAGTCATGTGGGAGCTCATAGTCTCCTGAGTCTCATTAGCGAAAAGTTTTTAATTATTAAAGGATGATAAATGGTTTGTAGAGTTATACAGAAGTGTGTAATTTGTCGTAGGTTCAATGCGAGAAGTTTTGATACTTACTCTTGTCCAGTACCAGATCTGAGGGTTAGTGATGTCTCGCTTTTGAAGTAATTGGGATAGACTTTACTGGACCCTTGATTCTACGAGATGGGCAGAAGATGTGGATTAGTTTATTTACCTGTGCAGTCTAAAGAGATATCCATCTTGAACTAGTGCCATCTCTATCAACTGAATCATACTTAATAGCTTTTCGTTGTTTTGTAGCATGACGTGGTTGATTGAAAGTGGTATACAGTGACAATGGTAATAACTTCAGAGGAACAGAGAAAATGTTTGCATCATTGAAGTAGGAACAAATCACCACGTACAGCACCACTGAAAGGATCGATTGGAGGTTCAACTCACCTTCTGCAGCATGGTGGGGTGGTTTTTGGGAACGACTAGTAAGCATTGTCAAACAGTTACTTCGACGAACATTAGAAAGAACTGCATTGACATCCGATGAACTTCATACCATAATTTGCGATTGCAAAGCACAAATTAATTCTTGTCCACTAACTACCTGTCTGAAGACAATGTGATCCAGTTCTGTTAACACCCTCCATGTTCTTGCAAGATTTACAAGATGTTGGTGATCCTGATTGTGATGCTAATGAAGTTTCTAGTATGACTCGCAGACTACATTATAGGTGGAGATTACATGAAGAACTAAGAAATATGTTTCGTTCGGAGTATTTTGGAAATCTTACTTGGACGAAGAGGCAAATCACTAGAAGACCATTGGTGGAGTAAGTCGTCCTCATTGGATCAGACAACCTGAAAATGTTGGACTGGCCTATAGCTGTTATTGAACGGCTGATCAAAGGTCGTGATGGACAAGTGAGGGTGCTACAACTAAGAACTTCCAATGGAATATTCTATTGCCCCATTCAATGAGTGTACCCATTGAAGCTACAATGTTATGATCAAAAAGCAGTAAGTTCCAGTAGTATGCAGAAAATGTGGGATATAAAACAAAGTGCTTCCTGTCATCAGACAGTTTTAAAAGGTGTCCCGGGGGTTTTGGAAACTGAAAACAGAGGATTTGAGTATAATAAGACAAGATGTGGACATGTGGTGAATTCACCAGAAAGAATGGACTTGTAGACTTTACTTTTTCTACATTTTTTATGCTGTGTGACTTTATTGATTAGGATAAGTACCACTGTTTGTATTATGTATTCCCAGTTAGTTGTTGTTTCCGTAATTTGCAATTATGGATAGAATTGAAAATTATGTGGGAGGATGTTGGATACAAGACTCTAGCGGTACATTTTAGTACTACATTCTTTAGGAGAATTATAATAATTGTTTTGTGTCAACTCTGTATCATGGACTCTTTGGGTTGTGTGTCTTTTTATACTCGTTAGACGTACTGTTATAGTTTGTCACGAAAATAATATAGTGGTATTCATAGGACAATTGTTAATTCAATGTATATTCAACAATACAGTTTGCACATGCTCAAAGTACGTCGTCATGCTGCATATATGCACATGACTTAGTGTGCTAGTCTCTAGACGAACTCCTGATTGGTCTTTGAATCAGTTTTGCCTTTTTGTTCCTCTGTTATGCTCATTTCTCCACTTCATGCTTAATTTTTGCATGTCAATGTAATTGGAATGCACCGATATCTGAGCCACTCCTAATAAGAACAATTTTCATTTTTTTTATTTTTTACATATATTAAAACCTTTATTTTTTACATATATTAAAACCTTCAATGGACCTTGCCTTTCCTCAGCTACACCAACTGAATTTAAGGTCAGGCACTCAATGGAATATTCTTAGTCTCTGAATAGAAAATAAAGTTCATATTCACTGTACGACTCAGCTAGCTGATCTTGAAAGTTAAATACTCTGGCTGTACTTGGAGCCTTACATACTACTGCCGATGATCTTGCTTAGGACAGCTGGATGACTTGAAGCTCCTGGCTGGATGGTACCAATGATTATATTGTTCCTTACTACAGGATGAGCATTGTAGGCCTTTGTGTGTATCTGCCTGGGATGTTGGTTTAGAAAAATGTGAGGTTGTGTTAAAGGCCACAATATGTTTCACCAAACTGTTGGTTATCCTACCTTGGTGATGCGGATTGCTTCGAACTGAATCATTTTGATTTCCAAACCCTCAGAACCACCATCCTGCTGTAAGATATATGACTTCTGGCTTTGAATCTGATCCTGCTTTGCCATCAAAACTGTGTCTTCAATGAGGAGTGGTCAGCCTACTCACCTCCCACCTAGGCGAACGACTTCATTTCCCAACGGGGTCGCTCCCAGATTTTTTCATGTGGTAATTTTGCTGGATGATGCCGCTGGTTGGCGGGTTTTCTCTGCGATATCCTGTCTCTCCCGCCCTTGCATTCCGGCACTGCTCCATACTCACTTCACAGTCATTGGCTCTCAAGACATCAATGTTAAGAGCTGCCCAAATCTCTCCCCTCCATTCAATGATGAGGGCTGAAAGAGAAGCTGTTTGCTAATTTTCTTTATCCTCCCTACTGACCACTATTTTTTCCTTAATGAATTAGTGTGTTAGCAGACTAGTCAAACGTATCCACTAAAGTGTGATGAGAGTTTATAAACTCATCCAATGGTTTTACACACCACACCGGAATTTAACTTGAAGTATTTATATGTTAAAATTTGATATGGGTTAAAATGTTTTTTGAATGCCTGAATTTTTCCTTGTAATTGACATGCTGAGGAGCACAATGAATCCACAGTTCTTCAGCCTATTTGCCAAAATTGTAAAGAAGAATAACAATCTTCTTGCTATTAGACTTTTCTGAGAAAGCAAATTCCAACAGGTAGTATAAAAGGTACTGTTTTCATTATTTCTATAGCAAAGGTTATGAGAAGTTGCAGGTGGCTTCAGGCTAGAAATTCCTTCCTGGTGTGTTCCATGAGAGGTATTATCTGGTGTATTAGTCCTGCTGCTGATATAACGGAAGCCTGTTTTGCAGCAAGTGGGTATGCAATTAATGCCTCTTTTACCAAATCTTTTGCAGCTGCCACTATGTTGAGTATCACATTCCTTTATTAGGATAATGATGCAATTACAACAATGAAAGTACACTGCTGACAATGTAACATCTTGGAAAGTGCTTTACAGAACATGTACTTGCATGTATACTGCAGCTGCATGTAGTTCATTTAATATTATAATAAGTGATTAAAGAAATTATTATTCCATCAAGTTCCTGAAGTGTGAAAGGAGCTGACTTGCAAACATCTCATAACAATCAAGGAAAAGGAAAGACTGCAAAATTGATAAATAAAAAATTTAAGAGCTGGGGATAAAATATGTTAAGAAGATATTCAGCTTTCGGTATACACCATTTTTTTTCTTGTTGAGTTAATTAGTATTTTGTTATATATATTAACATAAAAATATTGGACAATTTTCAATGAATCAAACTTGATTACCAAGGGGAAGAAAAAATAATATTATAACCTGGGATGCATCACTCATATATGCATAAGCTATCTTTGGAACACCAAAACACTCAATATTAAGCACTATTAAGGTTTTGCATACTATACTTTTACAATGATTGATGGTAGTAAGACAAGCAATATAAAGTCCAACTGAAGAATTCACAAAAGAATTTTCCAAAGCCAAATATTTGTATACTTGACTGTTATATACTGGGTTTAAGTCTTGTATGAAATGATAAATCATGAATATCTAAGCTGGTGTTAAAGTATGTTTAGTTTAGTTTGTGAGCATTTCCATCTCCTTTTTTCTGGTTATTGTACAGGCATAAAAGTGGTGACAGTAATAAGTATAAAAAAATTAAATTTATTTTTTATTAATTGTAGTGAGAATTTTACAAAAAAATAAATATTGTAGTAGGTGCAATAAATTGTCTCCTGGCATTTATTACATCTTGTGTAAGGGACATAGAATGTCAAAAATGTTGAGAGAACTAGGGAACTTAGTTTAACAAATTATTATTGGAGAAATGCACAGTAAATCACTTTTAAAACTTGTGGGAGCCATAAAAATGCAAAAATCAAATAGAACCATATTTTTTAGAGAGCAGATTTTATAAAACAATACCTTTTAAAGAAAAACCAGTATACTTTTATATTCCATCAGTTAGATATGAGATTATGTTTTGATGTTGGCCATCAAAATTTCACTACATAAAAAAAATTATAAATTTAAGTTTTTATTTCATTTTGGTGTTGAAAGGTTGTAATGATTTCACACCTTTAAAAAAACAAAATAATGACTTCAAGTTATTGCAAAAAAAAATTATTATTAAATAAACATTATTATGGTTTTTAAAATAATTAGGTATGTACAGTTTTTAGCTGTTAGAAATTACTAGTCTGTAAATGTACTTAAATTATATTTCAGTTAATTGTAAACTATAAAATTTATGAGTTTTAAGACAATTGAACTAAGAAAAATTTGGTGCAAAGTAGTTACTTACGGGTGTGTTCGAAACAATCTGGGATATGGAAATTTTAATAGTGATATTCACTGTCAATAATTTAAATAATAATAAATATTTTCACCATATACTTTTTATACGCACCGTTGGTGAGATATTATGTTGAAATTTGGCCGCAAAAATTGTTCCTTTGGGGAAATGTGATTTAATTAACAAATATTTTGCATAAATGACACTTCCCAAGAATATAACCTGTATATTAACCAAGGATTAACTTGTGACAAACTGTTAGTTAACAGTCACTATAAATGCTGTTTAAACACTTAATGTAAGATGTTTATTTAGCTTTCATTTATACAACTTTATGTGTTTATATTAGCTGACTGCCTTCCTACATAAACAAAGCTTTCACATCACTGACTGAGGATGTACTGCATCCTACTATGTATTTTCGACTGGTGTCACCAGGTAGAACTTAATGCAGTTAGAATGAATCTATAAATGCCCAAAGCTAATTTGAATTTTTAGAGTGAATATATGGCAATTTACTGAGTCATGAATCTGTAATAGATGTATTAATTTTGTATCCACAACAATCTGTATACCAGTGTTTTATTTTGAACATGCATCTCACCTAGTGAAGCCAGAACATGTGTTACTTTTTTTATATAAGTATAATTTATTTGTGACTTGTCATATTTTCGGAATGTAACCATCAGTTTTATTACCATGTTTTATAGGTTTTCTATTGATAAGCTGTTGGCAGCAACTTCTTCCCAACACAGTAAACTCAAAATTCTATTCTCACCCTTTGCTCATGGTGCTTCACCTACCACTGATTGACATTGTCACTATCCTGATTTTAACAAAATTTACATAATTCTGTTCATTATAAGGCCGATTATCTCAATTTTCTTGCTGGCATCAATCTATGCCCACTTTTTGAAAAGATGGATTGAAACTAGGTTGCCAACTTGTAATACGTGTGGTCAAAGAAATACAATTTATCAAAAAATACAAATGCATATAGTATTAGTCATTAAATTTAAATCTGGTAATTTGGTTTGGTGTTCAGCAGTACAGCCAGTCCTGGTTACCTGCTAACAGTGACATTTAAGGTAAGATTAAATATAGTGTTCATGAAACTGACAAAATCCTCTACAGACAGTATTAATTACAATATTGCAAAATTTAATAATTCTCTTCAACTTTTATTATATTCTAAACTACTAACGGGGCCACGGTGGCTGAGTGGTTAGCCTGCTCGCCTCTCACCAAGGCAAACCGGGTTCAATCCTTGGCCGAGTCACTCCCGAATTTTTGCATGTGGTAATTGTGCCGGATTATGCTGCTAGTCTGTGGGTTTTCTCTGGGATCTCCTGTTTCCCCCGGCCCTTTCATTCCGGCATTGCTTCATACTCACCTATTACACTCATTGGCTTTGAAGACCTCGCTGTTAAGAGTTGCCCAAATCTCTTCACTCACACTCGCTCACTAAACTACTACCAAATTACATAAATAAAATTATAGTAGTGAAAAATTTAAATATTTTACAGTATTTAAATAATTATTCCACAGAAGAAAAAATCTTTATACTCATGTTAAACTTGGTAGGTATCCATTTTTTTATTTATATACAAAATAAATTTATAAGTTTGTATTCTTATATATTTATCAAAATGGAACAGTTTGAAATCTAACTTTTGAAATTTGAAAGAATTTATAAGCTCAGTTGTGAGCTTGATATAATTCATAATAGTATAGTTGGTTTTAATAAAGAATGTTTTATAAATACGTAATTTGAATTGCACATATTTGGCTGATATGTACTATTTACTGAGAAAATTCATGTAAAATTATTTTGAAAGTGAGGAGTAGAGCCCATATATTTTGCCAGCCCACTTTCGGAGTGGTAATTTGTGCCTTAAAAATTTATTTTCTCTGCATATCACCTACTGAAGAGAAAAAATTCTTTGTACATGAGTATACCAGGTGTTCACGAACAAATGATAATAAACACCAGAGTGGGGTAGATAAGTACAAATGGAGCATATTTCATCAAGGCACCAATATTCTAACGTCCATAGTTAACCTGCTAATGGCAGTGGCAATGTGTAGGGGCAGGTATGCAACCTTGTATACGTGGAATTGTAACCAGCCTGTGCGCAGGTCTGCATGCCTGATAACAATGCTCAGTACCGCACGGTTGCAGTCTCGGAGGTGATACATATCTACAATTCCTGCAGGACGTGTTATTTTGGAGGAAGTTATACTTGGAGGAAGTTCCTTTACATGCTTGTGAGGTGATGTGGTTTCAGCAGGACGGGGCCCCGCCTCATTTCGCCATTGCGGTTCGCCGGTACCTCGACATGCACCTCCCGAATCGGTGGATAGGTAGTGGAGACCCCATAGCATGGCCACCATGCTCACCTGACATCACACCACCTGACTTCTGGCTGTGGAGTCACATCAAATCGTTGGTGTATGCTACACCACTTGACATGAGGGATGAACTCATTATGCCATAAACCTTTGCACATGTGCGTTGCAACATGCTTCAGCGCTGCACTGCCTATATGGCAGACGGTGGCAGACAGTTTTAACAGACACTTTGAACAGAGACATCGAAGAGACACACTGTCCCCATGCCTTCAGCCCAAATGTGTAAATAAAGTGTAATTTCATTGCACTGCCTTTAGCCTAGTTATTGTGATTGCCTACCTGCCCCTGCACATTGCCACTGCCTTTAGCGGGTTAACTATATAGTGGATGTTAGACTATTGGTTCCATGATGAAATATGCTCAATTTGTATTTATCTACCCCACTCTGGTGTTTATCATCATTTGTTCGTGAACATCCGGTATAAAACTTTAACATACTTGTAATTCATTGTAATGAAAATTGGCTAGTTGTTAGCCTCCCTCCCCTCTTCATAATTAGGGTTTCTGGTTCAGTCCCAAGCTCCAGAGAATGAGTATTCTTTAAATAGGTATTCTCGTGTGGGGGAGTGTTGCAGACACTGCCTAGTGCAGGGGTTTTCTGGGGCTACTTCCATGTTCTCACACTGCTGCTGTTCCACCCCTATCTCATATCACCTCATGCTGCAACAGATGTGTCACCCAGGTGGGGCAGTTAGAGCACCATCTTCAGAACTATATTTAGGCATAGGCCTTATGTCCCAGGACCAGGGTGGCAAAAGCTTGATCATGTACAATAGATCAAGTGAGATATTAGATCATATATTATAAGACAATTTAAAACAAAATCACAATTGTAGTGAGAAATGGTCAATGTTACTATGGTATTTATTTGTAATAGGAAAATTGATAAGTTAACTCTCGCATAACTTTGATTGTTTCTTTATAACTGTGTTTAGCAATAAACATGTAAACAGTGTCCTCATGCACATTACATTAATTAACTAATAAGATATTTATATAATTTTGATTGTTCTCATATTTTATTAAGGTTGGCTGGCAGACCAAGAAAGTAATGGCATTGTTTGAAGAGTCACCAACAGAAGTATTCTTGACCTTAAAGAAACGTCCTCGTCATAATAAAGTGTATGGGCAAATCTACATGAAACCATACAGGCTACCTAGTAAGAAAAGGTTGGCACCATATTCACGTTGGAATGATAATCTCCCTTCACCAAGACCAGAACTACTCACAATTCCTGACTTCGAAATTCCACTTTCTAAGTAAGTGATTTAAATATTTTTAAGGCATATTTGTTTTGTATGTATGTGTAAATTTCAATATTTGGTGTATATAAAAATCCTTATTTCCCAAAAAAAGTGCTCATTTTCCACTCCTATTTTCTATAACTTTCACAGATTTAATCTGGAATCACAATTTTATATTAACTCACATTTCATTGACAAAAATCCAACTGACACAGAATTCCTTAAACTAATAAAAAAGTCATAAATAACTAATTTTGTACAAAAAGAAAGAAAAATTAACATTTAAAAAATGGTTGAGGAAAACTGTTGTGAACTTATATTTTAAAATTATTTTCATAACAAAATTTTGTTAAAAATTGGAAATTGTTTTATTTGATGCATTTATGAAAAGTTTTCGGGCAGGAAATGTTTCCCATCTGAAATTTCTATTTCAATTTGATTAATTTTTGAATGTGTGTAGCCCCTGTGCTCTGAAATTCCAAAATTAATAAAACATAAAATGTTTTAAGTGATTAAAGCAATTTTCTTGCTTAAACAGAGGCTACCAAATATCAATAAACTATTTAACTAAATCAAATAGATAATTGAACAAATTAAATTAATCTACATGTATCCAAATAATGAACTGGTTCAAATGGATTACATTTTTAAAACCTTTTGGTGTATTTATGTTATAAAGTTCAAAATCTGACTAATACATTTTACATAACAATAATTATTTAGAAAAAATGTTTCTGTACTCAAATCATTTTTTAACAAACCTAACAATGTTTCTTAAATTAACAGTACACTTGAACCAGTCATCATCATATTTTATTTATTATAAAAACTACATTTATAAAATAAAAACCATGAAATTTTATACATCATTGATACACTTTCTTTTCAAACAATAGTAAGATTTCTTTGAATTCTTAAACCAACAATACAAAAACAGTTATACGATCAACACCATTGACATTATCTAAAGTAGATTTCCTGAAATTTACCCATATGTTTTAATTGGTAATAATTTTATCAGCTATTTTCTTTCTAAGTACAAGAAAGTATATGTTGTGGTCTCGGACCAAAGAAATTATATCTTTCACCATCATTGTTTTCAGAATTTTTGCACAATTTTACTAGATAAGCACATTAAACAGTGACAAGACACACACAGTAGTCTACTTAAAAAAATTGTATTACTGTACACTTAAATATAATTACTCGAAATGTGCTAAAAAATTTTGGAATAACGTTTTATGGAACAATATAATTGGTACTGTCCATAAGATATAATGTAAAATTTGGGCATGGAATAACGTTCTATGGCTACTGTTACAATTTATCAAAGTCAGTGGGTTAAACCAGGTTTGTTAAAGGATGGAGGTCTTATTAAATAAAAGAGTTAATAATAATTTCCTAATTTTATTTTACAATAACTACAAACAAAATTCTCTCGAGTCAAAACATCTCACAATAAATTGATATCTCTTGCTATTTACAATTAATAAATTCAATTAGTACAATTTACAATTACCTCAAGGAAATTTATGTAATTAAATAACTATAATAAAATCATAATAGACAATGTATCAAAACCTAATGAGTTACTTTATAAACTATATGTCCATATTTGACAGTTCCAATATTTACAATAAAGTCCGTATCACATGTTTATACAGTCCCTCCTCGGTTTAGTCCAGGTCCCATCAGTCCACAATGTTCTAGAGTTCTCCGAGCTCCCTCAAGCAAAGTAGCCTTCACTCAAAGGGTTTCACTCCTTCTTGCCTGTTCACACCCCAAACATCTTGTCCGCCGTTGGCTCGCAATCTCCTGTTGTTATCCGTCCTCTTCACCGATGTCCCTCACCGAACTGAACTTTGCCCGGGTTACCGCAATCAGCAAAAACTTCTACCGACAGACTGCCGACCCTCTGGCAGCTGCGACATTTATAGGGTTGTTGGTCATCGCTCAGAAATTTCTCCAAATGCTGTGTTGCGCCTAGGGTCCTAGTTCCCAGAATATTCTTGTGCATCCTCTAAAGTAGTCAGCTTCTCTAGCAGGGGAGGTAGGGGCTGTAACGCCGGCCAGGTCAACGGTCAATGATTCAATTCCCACCTGCCAGACGACGGAATTGTGAGCGGGTCTGCAGCCCAGTCCGCGCCTAGTACCCACACCCCGTGAGGCAGTAGGTGCCGAACACTAGATTTTGTTTCCTATATCAAGACACTGTCCATGAAAGTATACATCGCACACTATGAGTAATATGGCCACATGTGCAAAAACTCAAGTTATCAGGATAGCATTTTTAAACTTATGAACTGAAATGAAACATTATATTTTACGTTAACCATTCTACTGTTTTCTTTGAAACATTACCCTGTCTCTCCTTGATACTATACAGCATACTGTAAGCATTTTTTCATCTTCATAATATTAGTAGTGTCTGGTACACTACCTATAATTAAATAATGAATTTAATTTATTTAGGTATTAAAGTTGTTTCACTTATTTTTACACGATGTAAAATCTTCTCTACTTTTTAAAACTGTTACATCATATTTATAAAAAACACAAAATACATAATAAATTACATTTAAACCTAAACCAAAGATAAATGCAACAATGGAAACTTTAAACATAAATGTAAAATTTTTGAAATTTTTATATATTTATATATATATATATATTATATATTGCTCAATTGTATACAATAATATTCTCATTGTTTTTAAATTGGAAAATGTCTATCTTCTAGAATAGTCGAATATTATATATTTTTTATTCTTACTTTAATTAGTTTTGTATTGACAATCTGTCAATATACTTCATTAAATGATGTGATTTCTTCTTTCCTCTACATTGGCTGCATGATTTTATTTTAAACACTATTTTCATTCCTTATCATCAATATTGGCCATAGGATCGTTTGGTGTTGGATTCTGTTTAGAATTAAGGCTGGAAAAAAAAAGGTATGGTGAATCTTTGGTGTGAGTCCAAATGTACACAAGTCTCTAAGATCTTTAACTTTAGCTCCTGCTAGACGTAGAGGGTGTTCATAAGTTGCCTGTAAAACCACAGGTGAAGGACGTCATCTCTGATGAACTTGAAATTTTGCTCTTTGTAATCTGTGTTGTAGAAATTGAGGTAAGGGGAATCCTTCCTTACTTCAAGAACTTTGATGTCAATTCAGACTACCTCCTCATTTGACTCATTGATTTCAAAGTTGGATCCGAGCTGTTTTGGACCTTGTTCTTTGATGTCTTCTGTGCAGAGCTCTTTAACGGTGTACATCTTTTCTTCTTTCTTGGCCATCTGTAACACTGGGGTTCACTGAGATGGGATATAAATTGGACAACATTTCAACACTTTGTTTCACTGCATCTCTATTGTAGCATACATTGGATCACCCTCGTTCTGGGTATGGCCAACAATCATGTACTATATGTGCGTAATGTTCAATTATCATTACAGCAGTGTTCATTTAAGTACATGTACACACAGCGTATAATCTCATTCACACCATGGTTTGCAAGTGACTCACTCTAAAAAAAAAAGCAAATCCTCACCTTGGCTGCAACAACAGAGATATAAAAATTTAAACAATTTAGCTTTCTGTTGTAATTAAATGTGGCAATTTCACCACACTGCACTTGTAAAACAGCCTGAAGATCGTAACAAGAGAGAATGGTTTTCCCTTCTTTTGCTGCTTCAATGTCCCTTTTTTTCTCAATTCGGCCCAAATGTTTATTTAAGCAATGTCGCTCGTAGCATTCTTGAATCTTAATTCTTTTCATCTGGGCTACTGTTTTTGTACTTAAACACACAATAGACACTGGTCTTTCTTTGGCTTAAAAAAAAGACAATTAAATTGACTGTTAAAAATGTCTGTATACATTTTCTGTTTGACACAAGGCAGTGATTTAGACTTTTGCTCTTCAACATACATTCTGTACATTTCTGCAATTGTCAGGCTTCCATCTAAATATTCCTTCTTTGTCTGCGCTCACAAATAATGTGATTCAATTTTTGGGGATGTGCCTGTGTGTTGCCTGACCTCATTTGATATCACATCAGAAACGTGTTTTGTGTGCTTTCCCCTTCTGCTTTTCTCAAGAACCCTACAGCCATTAACTTTTCTCCAACAATTCCTTATCATTTTTTCTCTTACATTTCAGTCTTGACAAAAAACTGTTTACATACCCTGACCTTCTCTCCACTAACAGTGAGGTAATATGCATTATTATTTCCTCTTTGACTGTCCTCTTTCCTTTCCTTATACTTCCAGGTTCACCTTTGAGGTATTTCCAACAATAAAGTATTGCTAAAGGTCACTATCTCCTAATTCGTAAAAACCTTTTGTTTATTTCTACCTGTTTAGTAATCAAAATTTTTGTTTACACTTTTGTTTACACTTTTTAAAGCTAGTACCATGTATTACATGCTCTAGAATTTTCTTGTTCGTTAATATAAAATAAGCCTTCCCAGTATTTATTTACTTAAATTTTTTCTTTCGGTGTCTTTTTCCACATTTCTGGTTTTCTTTTCCTTTTTTTTTACCCTTTTTAGCAAACAGTTCTGAACTTCCTTTACAGCNCTTCCCAGTATTTATTTACTTAAATTTTTTCTTTCGGTGTCTTTTTCCACATTTCTGGTTTTCTTTTCCTTTTTTTTACCCTTTTTAGCAAACAGTTCTGAACTTCCTTTACAGCTTTTTCCGTGGGTCATAAAGGCCCATCTGCTTCATTATGCGAAGCTCCTGTTCATAATGGAACATGATCAGTATGACCGTAATTTCCTAATGCTAAAACATGTACATAGCTACAACAGTTTGGTTTTGAAGTGGTATGTTTTTCCTTTTTTGCTTTAAAGTTGATGCCACTTGTTTTTTTAAATTATCACTACCATCACTTGATGACTCCACAATGTTACCCGGCTCATAATTTACATCTTCATTACTGTTGACCGTTTATAATATTTAGTAAACTCAAAACTATTTTCTCTGGAGATACATCAAAGTCCTGAAATAATTCAGGAGTAGTCTGTGTAACACGCTCTGGAAACAAAGGCTGCAGTGTAGTAACTACATGTTCTTGTCCTTTCTGAAACAGACAAACAAAACCATACTAAATTTTTTATGTGTGCATGATTATGCATTATTTAACTAATATTGTACACAGTTTGAGTTATACGGTTAAATTATGAATTTTAGGTTAACCTTACTGCATCTTCGTTTTGTGGTTATTGGGCTAACATGGACATTTTAATACAATTAAAAGTATAGGTTTTCCAATTGTAACTCGCTAATAAACAGTGACATTAACCAAAGACAAAATAAAAATGGTATGGCAACATCAAAGAGTAATATATCAACATGCACATTTATAGCCTTCTGTGAAATGTAACAAGGGAATTGTTTCAGAATAATACGGCCACATTTACAGATGTGGTTTTCGTACTCTCTGACTTAGGCCAAATACCAGTAAATGTTAACAAGTGGTCATGGGCTCAGGAGCGGAAAACAGGTTGTTGGAATTCACAATGCCAGGTTTCAGAAAGGTTGGTTTAGTGAAATTTAGATTATAAGGGTGCCAGCTCGGTTGAGCAGTGAGACATTTCTCTAGGGGTAGGCCGTTCGCCCACGTGGCTACTCCTTGACTCACCCCGCGCAGACGATGAAGTATTGTTGAAGGATTAATCCTCTATGTCTGCCTAATGAGGATGTAGGCCCCCCTCATATGCCGCTAATTTCCGAGTGAGAGTGTTAATATGGCCATCTTACAGGCTGATAGAACTTACATGCCCAAAAATTACGTGGCCGTGAAGCAGCTGGCATTGAAATAGAACACCATTTACAGAGCAGGTTTTTTTACTTACTGCAGTAACCCTCCTGGGATGCACTAACAATTTCCCAACAGCTATGGTGTGTTGGCAACCGATGTGGTACAAAATGGTGTGCAGCCGATAGAACAAGTTACATGATTAATACGATCCCGGCGCTTTTGAGCTGGCAGGACGTGGTGGTGGTGCTGCTTCTGGGTGTAAAAAGATTAAGTTAAGGTCCCGTTACTACAGATGACTATTGTAGGTAAATAGTGGATATGGCAAACGATGAATGCCCAGAGGCACGGGACGTGTGACCACCCCTGGCAAGCGCTAGAAACCAACTGAATGAAATGGTGTAGTCCTGCCAAGAGTTCAGCCCAAAAGCGCGTGAGAGACACAATAAAGTAAAGAAAACTATAATAACGAAAGGAACAATTACACACACATATGATAACCCTTAATCACACAACATATGAACACTTACTAATTGATTTTAATAAACAAATTACAGGAAAAAGAAAATGCATTGGCATTACATTTATTGTGCAACGTATTTTGAAAAGGCTTCGGAGCTGTCTCTCTTAGTCCGTTGCTTGATCCATTTTGTTTATAACATAACTAATGCAGAATAAAAGAGGTTATTAAAATAAATTATTCCCATAAATTTGTATACTGTAGGGTGGTATTGGGTGGCTCGAGCTGGGCGAGTCCACTTTCACTCTAGGAGATGTGTGGGTAGCCATGCCTGAATGGCTATAAAACAATAAAAACTTAATGTTCAGGCTCTTTTAATAGTAATATCAAGAGGTTGCATACTCGTAAAAATGGGCCTAGATTAGTGCCACACACTCACTGCCCGCATATGCACACACGGGGACATAACACGTGTAGAGGGGGCACACAAAGGGGGTTGCTGGAACTCTGGAGCCACTGTGGCCCCCTCGCTGCATTCATTTCCCCGGTGGCAACTTTGCTNTAAAAATGGGCCTAGATTAGTGCCACACACTCACTGCCCGCATATGCACACACGGGGACATAACACGTGTAGAGGGGACACACAAAGGGGGTTGCTGGAACTCTGGAGCCACTGTGGCCCCCTCGCTGCATTCATTTCCCCGGTGGCAACTTTGCTGGGGGGGGTTATTTTCTGGTAGTGGTCGGCCTGAATTATTATGACCTCAAAAGTTGCCTCTTGAAGACATTAACGTTGGACGGTCACCTGACTCCAGCAGTACCTCAGACGCCGTGCAGGTAGGGTGCATTCCTCACACACTGTGCCGAGGCAGGAGTGATGGAGGTGTAACTGCCACATTCGGGCCGACTTGCTCCAGTAAAGGGTACTTCATAGCTGCATAGTTATACAGGACGAACAGGCTAAGGGAGAGTGACATGGCATGTGTCAATGTTACATGGACACAAATGCTATCTAGTGTTTAAATATGTAACTATACATATGCCGTATAGCTGCTTAGTTTTATTTTATAGATATGACAAACTTATCTGCATTTTTATATGGCTGCCATTTTGAAAACCAGTGTCTGACCCAAATTAAATCATCTAAGTTTACATGGCCTTCTGCAGAACTGATGGTGTAAGAAATTTGGTTAAAATTAATTGAGTTATTCTGGACATATGGAAAAATGTTCCATTGTTTCACCTGGCACTATTTTACAAAAAGGCCGGTGAAAATGGATCCTTGTATACATCATTGATGCATCTAATGAATTAGCATTCTGGTAAATAAGCATACAAAATTTACTTGAATTTTGTTGAATTGTTTAATAGATAAAACATACTAATCTAAATTATTTATATTAACACCATTAAAAAAAAGGCCAGTCCCACCTAAAACATTTAAGTTTATGTGACCGTAGCATAACTTGCAAGTAAAATTTAAAGGTAATCAGTTGATTGGTCTCCAAAATATGCCATGAAACCTCAATTTTTTTCATTTGATAATTTTTCATAAATGGTTAACAAAAATGTTATGTATTAGCATATTTTATGATTGTTATAAACACTGCTAGCATAAAGTTCTATTGAGATTTCTTGGGACATGTGGCATATTAAGCAAAACTATTTACATGACAGTCATTTTGAAAATACATGACCAACTCTTTAAAATCATATAAATTTAGATGGATTACAAAAGTATATATTGTCTCATGAATTTGGTGGGAATTATATAATTGTTTCCCAAGATAGGACACAATATTCTAAAATGGTGAAAAGAGAATATGTATTAGCTCATTTGATGCTTGCATAGATACTGCCGGTATACAAAGTGAATTTATAATTGATTACATCCTACTTATATTATAAATGCAAAAGTCTGTGTGTATGTTTGTTACCACTCAGCTCCATAACGGCTGAAAGGATTTTGATGAAATTTGGTATGTAGGTACTTTAGGTCCTGGAATAGGACATAGGATACTTTTTATCCCGAAAATTGTACGGTTCCTGTGGAATAACAACAAAACGTAATTCTGCAACAGCTGGGAACGTGACCGAAATTTTTTTTTCCTCTGGTGTCAGAGTTTATCAGGTTGCCCAAGGACCTCTGAAATAGCTTAACGACTGCTATCAATCTATAATAACCGGGAACGAATATTTAACGTGCCCTCCGAAGCCCAGAAGCGATCAGATGTTATGCCACTAAACTGTCACCCATCCAAATGTGTGTTGCTGGGAACGTTGCTTAACTTTGGTGATTGATTAAAATCCCTCAGCCAAGTGCAAAAAGTAGTACCTAGGTACACTTATTTCTAAATCTACAACTTGATGAAACTCACGTTTTGATTTTCGTACATTGACGCTGGAAAGCGGAAATGTGGTAACTATGCGATAGTTGCACAGATACACACTCCGTAAACAATACCCTTCTTCTTGGCTATCAGGTAAAAATTATTTCCTTCCTTTTTGGTTGCCGTAATCAGTTAAAAACCTAGGCCAACATAGTATAATTTTATAATTCTGTTTTCACATAAATGAATTGTCTTTTCCCAATTTATTTATTAGTGTATCACTGTAAAACTCAATTGTATCCGGGCAAAGCCGGGCCGGTTCGCTAGTAGCTTTATAAATAAAGCACACTTGGCTAAAATGTTTATATAGCCGCCATTCTGAAAATAAGTGTCTGGCCATCACATAACATATAAATTAATATGGCTTACTATAGTACAGCTTCGCCAAATTTGGTAGGAATTGGATGATTTTTCCCAAGATATGACAAATAGTGTATTTTTTAATGTGGAGCTATCCTACAAAATGTCAGAGAAATGAGGCTCTGTAAAGACATATTTTATATTTTTAATTTATAATGTCAACACACAAAGTCATGTTAAAATTTGTTTTGTACATATAGCATAGTAAGCTAAAATATTTGTATGGTTGCCATTTTGAAAATGTCTGACCCACTTGAAACATATCATTTTACATGACCGGCTGTAGTGTTACTTGTTTGCCAAATTTGTTAGGAATCTGTCGTAAAAAATTTATTTTTTCATGTGACTTTATCTTACAAAATAGCAGACCAAAGAGACTTGGTGTAGTCCCATTAAAAAGATTTCAATAAACTTGTTTTGATATGTGTAAGCTGTTTTTGGTGTTGGAAATTTTGTGTAATGTTTAGGGCCTTTGTAGGTATGAGTGTAATATGTGAGAAAAGCATTGTCTGGCACCGCCATACCTTCTCTATGCGACTTAAGCGGCTTCTTTTAAACTCCGGCAAACCCAACCCATCAAAGAAAAAATGTCACTTGATGGGGGTGTTCAACCATTGCATCAGTTACTATTAGCTGGAAAACCAAAGTAATTTTCTGTTTGAAAGACAGCACATTTAATTTATTTGAAAAAGTCATTAAAGATAATTCTGTTTGAATCCTGAATTTAAATAAATTTTCAAATTATTTCACTACTTAATTTAGAAACTTAAAAACCATCTTATTATCATTAATGATGGAGTATTTGTGTAGAGTTGTTGTAGTGTAGATTTTTCTCAAGTGTGTCTCATACAAATCATACGAAAATTTTATGCCTTTTGGTTTTTGTGTCTATTTTGAAGTGCTGTGTGTCATCTTGTCTGCTATATGTATCTACATTAGAGTGAATCTTGAACTCCTATTTAAAACAGTTACACATTCATTGACTTATCAAACAGGAATATCTATCTATCGATTCAGTGCTTCCATGATGCACCGTTAATGTACAAAATTTGGTTTAAATCTGTTGAAAGGTTCCAGAGTTAGGACATGGCATCCTAAATTTTAACATGGCTGCCATTTTGAAAGTAAACACTGCGTGGTCAAAAACTATAAATGTTAGATTGCCTTATTTGAATGTGTGCCAAGTTTGGTGAAATTCGGTTCATGCATTTAAAAGTTTTTAGGGGGACATAGACACACACATACTTGCATCACAATCAGACACACAGACAGGAAAGTGATCTCATTAGCCTAAAGTAGGCTAAAAACTATAACTCATGAGTGAATCTCGCGTGAAAATTAATATCCACACATACAAAATAAAAAACCTAACATGCCCTTTCATTATCCCGTCATGGACCTTTTGCTCAGTCCTTTGCTAATGGCCATCCACCTACTCTCATGACAACTTCTTACTTACATGCCACTTCCTTATATCCTCTGGCCTTTTATGACCGAGATTGAAGGAGAAACATTTTGTATCTCTCTGTTGGAGCCGTGGATATGGAGAAATGTTGCCAAGGCAACAACGCACATAAAAGAAAATATAAAAACATGAATGGAGTTTTTAGTGAATGACAATAGCTACCTATAAATAACCCTCCCCCCCATCTTTCCCGTTCTCTTGAAGCCGCACATTGAAACTGTCCATCAATGTGTTTGATTTTACGCTACTGGAAAATGAAAAAAGAACACCATAATGGTCATTATTGAGACCAATCAAATTAGCACAAGACATTACTACAGGGCAGCACATGAAGTGATTATAAGCACAGTGTTGGGGAAGACTGCGGAGTAGAAGTGGGACAGTCAAAGTACACAGATGTAACCAGTTGAACATCGGGAGAAGCGTATCGTTGCAAGGGCTTCACTGTACTCCGAAGGTTGTTTGGACATTGTTGGTATGCCAAGACCATTCACACAGTTACCTGAGTTACATTGGGGTTCAATAGTGGGACTCCAGAAAGCTAGATGGTTATACAGTAGAGCACCCCTCAACCGGAATCGTCGGGGGAAGGGGGCTATTCCGGTCGAGGGAAAATTCCGGTCGAGGGAAGTGAGGTTGGGATGGTGTGAAAAATAACACATTTTTATTCTGAACTTGTGTATATGTGGCACATAATTTTAACTTAAGAAATCAATGAGTATAAATTATTAGTTTTATCCTTAAAGTTACATAACCATTAAAAAAAAACACTACGTTCTGTTTATGAAATGTGACACGTCATAAAACTCCTGGTGCTGCGCTAATGACCTTCATTCTCAAACTTCTAGGGGGGATTCTTATCTCTTTGCGGGGCACGTGTCTGCCTGAGTAAGCGAGATCTGGATATCATGTTACTGTTTGTGTTGACGGGGTGCGTGTTATTTACGAGATATTGTCATAAAAAAATGTTCTNCACGTTCAGAAATTTGTCAACAAGCAATACGTTCTAATGTTTTAACTTAGTTTCTAAGGAAGTCAAAAAAATTATAAGAAATGAATAGCTCATCACGTGTGTTTAAACGCGTATGTGTCGCAGCATACTTCAGCCTGCCTGTCTTCGACTGTTCTGGNCAGAAATTTGTTAACGAACAATACGTTCTAATGTTTTAACTTAGTTTCTAAGGAAGTCAAAAAAATAATAAGAAATGAATAGCTCATCACGTGTTTTTAAACGCGTATGGGTCGCAGCATACTTCAGCCTGCCTGTCTTCGACTGTTCTGCTTTGTATCACCTCTAGCCGCCTTTCAGCTTGCACACTTCTTTTCTCTTTTTTCTTTCACCCTCTCGCTTGGCGTGCTTCTTTTCAATTCCCCCCCCCCTTTTTTTTTTCAGCCGCTGGCAAAAACAACAGCAATCCAGCACCAAGCAAGCTGGCTCGGTCCTTTTCTTTTCTTTCTCCCTCCTCCGAACTCTATTTTGTTTGTGTGTGTGTCTCTCTCTCTCTCTCTGGTTTAATGAGTCATCCAGCAGTAGCTGTGTGTATGTGTGACGCCGCACGCACACATGCACCACACCATTGCCTGCTCGGCAACAGCCAGCCGAGCTGGCAGGCTACACACGGTGCACGTGTTCCGCAATTCAAACGCAGTGTTGAGGCATTTTAACACAAATACAAAACTTTTATTTACACGGAATACTCCGCTGTTGCTACTTTTCAGCAGGCAGCGTGGCAACGATAACATTCAATGGCAAATTAATTAGTTAATTAGTTTGACGTTGCCATAGTTANAACAGCCAGCCGAGCTGGCAGGCTACACACGGTGCACGTGTTCCGCAATTCAAACGCAGTGTTGAGGCATTTTAACATAAATACAAAAGTTTTATTTACACTGAATACTCCGCTGTTGCTACTTTTCAGCAGGCGGCGTGGCAACGATAACATTCAATGGCAAATTAATTAGTTAATTAGTTTGACGTTGCCATAGTTAGCTGTTGCCGCACTAGCATGATGAGGCCCGGCAATATTTACGGGATTACAAAAATTCAGTGCGGCCTATACTTGAAATATTAATTATCCCTAATTTTTCATCAAAAACTTCTGGTGCGGTCAATATACGCCAAAATACGGCACATGTACACTAACACGTTAGAACACTAAATTCTGAAAGTCGCACCGCTAAAACCAACCGCAAGTGTCGCACATTGCCATTAGTGACTGTCACTTGTGTCATTATGCAGCATAGCTCTAACTGTGCCACTTGGGCCGGCTGTCTCTTCATCATGCTGCAGCTTGTTTACCACCTAACGTCCATGTACAGTCTGGTGTGAGCAACAAAAGACTTCTTGCGAGCACGGGAAAGTTGTGGCACAACTTTGCGAAGTTTGAATTTTTTTGGAAAATTAGTTCCGGATAAGAGGAGTTCCGTTCGAGGGAATTCCGGTTAAGGGGTTCTCAACTGTACTGGAGAATTGCGGAAAATGTTAGATGAGAAGTGTTAGCAGTGCATCAGTGGTGGCACCGTCGGTCAGAGGAAGCTGCACATACCCTTAAACCTGGTTCTAGAAGTTGGCGATGTACAGATGCAGTCCAAGACAGTCACATTGTACGAGCAACAATAGCAAATTGCATTGCAACCGCAGAACAGATTAGACATAATGTCGTCCAAGGAGTGTGCACTAGGACTATCTGCCATTGTTTATGTGAAGCTGGTATACCATCACGCGTACCATTAGCCAGACTTATCCTCACACTTCAGCATCGTGCAGCCTGCCTCCAGTGGTGTCGAGAAAGGAGCACCTAGAGGGAAGACTAGCAAAGCGTTGTGTTCAGTGATGAGTCCTTGTTCTGCCTTGGGGCTAACNAGAAAGGAGCACCTAGAGGGAAGACTAGCAAAGCGTTGTGTTCAGTGATGAGTCCTTGTTCTGCCTTGGGGCTAACGATGGTCAAGAGCGTATTCCGCATCAGCCTGGTGAGTTGCATCTTCCACAGTGTATACGGCAGCGACACTTGGGACTGACTACTGGGATAATGGTTTGGAGAGCCATATCCTGGTGGCAGTTTGCCTTAATGCAGGCACGGTACATACCATTCAACCTGTTCTGCTACCATTTTTGCATGTGCAGGGGGATGTGCTATTTCAGCAGGACANGGCACGGTACATACCATTCAACCTGTTCTGCTACCATTTTTGCATGTGCAGGGGGATGTGCTATTTCAGCAGGACAATGCCCATCCACATTCCTTTCGTGCAACCCACCATACTCTTCAAGGTTTTTATCAACTTCCCTGGCCAACCCGGTCACCAAATCTTTCCCCCATTGAGTATGTGTGAGACTGGGTTGGACATCTTCTGGCTCGATCTTCTGCACCATTGATGACTCTTGCCCAGCTGAGCCACCAAGTACAATGTGCATGGAATTCCATTCCACAAGACGATATTCATGGCCTCTACAATTGTTTATATGCAAGAATTTCTGCCCGCATTGCTACTCGANTTCCATTCCACAAGACGATATTCATGGCCTCTACAATTGTTTATATGCAAGAATTTCTGCCCGCATTGCTACTCGAGGAGGGCACACTAAGTACTGATCAATCTCTTAGCACAACTTTGCAGTCATTTTGCGGTGGATATTCTTGTGCCAGTGATCATGTCGTATATACTACCTGTATTGTATGTGAATAAAATTTAGATCTCTTGATAAACGTCCGTCAAGGTGTTCTTTCACTTTCCAGTAGTGTATTTGTTCAATTTTTAGCTTGTATATTTACTTATTAACCATATGAAGTAGGCTATTGTAATTTTTGCACTGCGTTGTAAATTATTACGCTGTGGGATGGACCTCAAATAATATGTTACAGCTTTAANGCTATTGTAATTTTTGCACTGCGTTGTAAATTATTACGCTGTGGGATGGACCTCAAATAATATGTTACAGCTTTAATTGCTTTGTCTGGATATTAATGCAGTTAGTCATTTAATATGAAATAGCTTATTTCATTTTTAGAATTATTATTAATACATCATATGTAGAGCTTATTTCTTTGTTTCTTCATTTAAAGTTTAAAGAAATCTATTTTATTTAGTTACATAATCTGTTAAGTATGCTTTGTGACAAAATTTAAATTAACATGTATTAACTGAGCATCATTTTAGGGAACCTCCATACAATATACATCCTTACAACAAACACAATATTTTTTGTGCCCTTCAGTTTTATTACATAGAGGTTTTACTGTATTATTTGGCCCTACACATTGTTCTGACCACACTGTTAGTGTTCTTTCAGCTCCATTGTCTAGTTTTTCAAAATGTGACTTTACATAATACAGCACGCATGAAGCAATCTCTGCTGAGCCCCTCTTAGCTATTCATTCATGCCATAAATGCATTGTTGCTTCATTGATCCTCATATTGTGTATTGCTAGATTATAGCATAGGGTTGCCAATTGCCCCGTTTTGTACATAATTTCCTGTATCCTGGGTTTGAAAGAATGATCTCTTAAGGACATCATATCCTGTATATTAGACTGCTTCAAAAAATAACTGGATATTAATAAACACAATTCTAGTAAAGTATAACTTCCCCAATTATGGGTATATTTATTCTAACCCAATCACTGCAGATAGTTACAATTGATGCCGACAGGTAGCATTTGTCAATAAGTGTGTTGGTAGAAGTAGCACTTGCCAATATGTTTGCAGCATATTTTCTTCTAGTGTGTTTTGTTGTAGTCTGTTTTAAAGACAAATCAATCAGATATTCTAAACACACTGAATTATGAATTTATTTGCTACTAATAATTAATTGTTGCATATGTTTTGAGAAATCTTTGACTAATGTTTAACACTGACTTTTGCACGTATTTATAATTGTTCTTTTTTTTTTAAATCCAAATTCGTTATAATATTATTAAGGTCAGATGTCATGTGTCAAGTTGTCGAAAGTGTCTTTTACTGCAAATTTTAAAAAGTTGGTAACCTTTTTATAGTAGGACAGCCGCTGCTGATATTATACAATTTAATGTTTCAGAATAAAACCTGCTGTAAGTCTTTAAACACAACTACATAGGTTGGGTTTGTTATCTTTGTCAATATGTTTTCTTAATGTGCAATGTGATTTATCTGCTTTCTTATGTTGTAAAGAACACTGCAGCTCTATTTCTTTGCTGCCCTCCTCCTCTGACTATTCTAATGTGAGTTTTATAAATAGTTTGTCACAATATTTACATGAATCTGACCGTGGCGTGAATAATTTCAACTCTCCTCTTAAAACATCTTTGTATAGGCTGTTCATGGTAAAGTGAGCACTTTTGAGGCCCTAGTTACTTTTTCCTTTCTGCCATAGTTTATCCTTTAACCACCTTTTAAAATAAACATTACCATTTAAGTATTAAACACAGTGTGTACATTCCACCGCACTCGGAAGTTAGCGTCTAAGGCTAAATTAAAATATATTTGTTGACTGTTATTCCAAATGAGAGGGCTTTCAAAAGTTCTCACTTTACCGTGAATATCCTATACAGTTATTTTCTTATGTCTGTGTTGGAATACTTTTCCCTGAAAAGTGTACACATTTTTGACAAGTTTAAAATTTTCACTTGAATATTCATGGGATGTGTTCTTCCTACTATAATGACTTGGCTGGTGGAGAAAACTGGCAATGTATNAGCCTATACAGTTATTTTCTTATGTCTGTGTTGGAATACTTTTCCTTGAAAAGTGTACACATTTTTGACAAGTTTAAAATTTTCACTTAAATATTCATGGGATGTGTTCTTCCTACTATAATGACTTGGCTGGTGGAGAAAACTGGCAATGTATTCAAAAAATTNGAATATTCATGGGATGTGTTCTTCCTACTATAATGACTTGGCTGGTGGAGAAAACTGGCAATGTATTCAAAAAATTATAAGTTTCACATCATGTCATACAGCATGAGGCCTATTTACATACAAGCCACGCTCGGCTCTACAAGGTTTCCCTAATTTAATTTTCTCCTGTATCACCTGAATTTGCATTTGTGTTATGGAAAGCATACCACATAGTTTTCTCAGACATATGGGCCCCTTTTACCACCTCTTTGAATGAAATATGTGAATTTGCACTTACGGCGAGATGTGGCATCACTTTTATCTTTCTAACTTTGTGACACACTACAATCCTCCCTTTCAGCCCTATTTTGCATTATACAACATTGTTCCATGGTAACCAACTTTTCAGCACAAAAATACCTATGCTATAAACATTTCTGGACACTTTTTATATGCTTGTTGTGTATGGGACAAGCTATACAACATTATTCCACTAAAACCTCAATTTGGTAGATGTGTACCAACTACATTATTCTAGGGGACTCTTCACTTTATATTTCTTACATCGCAATTATCAAATATAGAAGCATGTACCCAACATTTTCCATTCTATTTGTCTGAAAACAAATAATCACAAAATAATTCATATTAAATTGAATATGATTAAATTGATCATTTGTATCAAAATTAAACCTGTAGTAAACGTTTGTTAAGATATTGCCAGTAACANTTGAATATGATTAAATTGATCATTTGTATCAAAATTAAACCTGTAGTAAACGTTTGTTAAGATATTGCCAGTAACACGTATTTTTGGATTTGTGTAAACCATTATTTTATTTTAGTTGTAATATTTATTTTATATTGTTGCATGCAGCCACTNTGTATTTTTGGATTTGTGTAAACCATTATTTTATTTTAGTTGTAATATTTATTTCATATTGTTGCATGCAGCCGCTCTGCATCCTTTCCCTTGTCGTCCCCCTGTGGTATGCAAAGTGCTGTGCTCAAGGGTGTCACCTGTGGCAGGAGAAGCATGCACCAAGTTACAAACTGGCCACTGCATGCCGTGATAAGGCTATTGGGAATGATGCAGCTCCCGTCCTTGAAATATTGGATATCTTGGAATAGTCGCTGCGCAAATTTTCTGGTCATCATCCCACCGTCTCCGCATTGTGACTGGGTGTGAAGAAAATTATGGGCTAGGCTAACTGAGCTGTATAAGCCACTGCATGCCTCTGAGTCTGGAATCTTGTATGACAATTAGTGCCAGGTGTGTGGTACCATCGGAGTAACAAGCGAAGACTGTGACCAGCATCTGCGAGCATCATAAGAGTAGAGAGTGAGACTGACTGACTGGACTGTGGGAAAGTGGGTCTTGATGCATGAGTGGCAGACATGTAGAAATATGTTAATATATGGCAATGGACATTTTTATTGTATAAGTATATAAGCNTGATGCATGAGTGGCAGACATGTAGAAATATGTTAATATATGGCAATGGACATTTTTATTGTATAAGTATATAAGCCAGGATCAAGTGTGACCCTCTATTGTAAAGACAGTGATAAGGAAATTAATTATAATAGGGATTGGCATTAATTATTGTGCACACTAATGCAAATAATATAAATAGGTATAGTAGGACAAGGGACATAAGAATAAGAATATTTGCAGACCCCAGTGTCGCCAGGCAGTCACCTGACGAGCACTTCAGGAAGTGGAGGGGATTAGTAACAAAACAGCTCACAGCCCTACGAGATTGGTCCAGCATGGTTGTTTGGCAGTCAGATTCGCACGGTACAAGTTACCTCCATGCCATCTACATCAGTATTTAAGTCCCATATTAAGTCCTGTACAACTGTGAGGCATGGGCATAGAAGCTATGGCGAATATGAGGTTCCAAACCCCCACCGGGGTTATAAAGATTCCCATTGGAATTACAATGAACTTTGAAAACCTCCCATCATAATTATACCAAAATTCCTTGTTTACTGTAACATTTGGGATGAGGAAAGATCACAAGATGTTTTAGGCTACGAGCATACTATTATGGAAAGTTAAAAATATTTTCCTGTCTGGACCACAAGAATAGAGTGCTAACTGCACTGCCATATATTGCACAGGTTTATAATTTTAAATTAACAGTAATGCCTCTTAAATTTGATTAAACCTGAACAAAGTAATATTCCATTAAATTTCTAGGCACGAGAAATCTATTGAAGTTTGAAGAAGGCAATTTTATGTGCGGTGCTGTGTGGAGAAAAGTAGATGAGTTTTACACTATGAGAAAAACTTTGTACACTTGTTCCGAAGTTTTATAGCAAATGTTAATATTTGTTTATCATTTGGTTTAGCAAAATTTTATGAGCAGTGATAATTTGTTTTCCATTGTTCAAAGCTATTTTCTTTGCTTCAAAGTTTTACGATTTTAGTAGATTCATATTCATAAGCCCTAGAGTACCATCTCAGCATTTTTACTTTTATAAACTTTCCCACAGATTGGGCCCAAAACATCACTAGTTGTTACATACCCTTGCAGGTGCCTATAGATTTTTATGCTAATCTTAAAGATGTTTATATACTGATTTGTGACACAAACAGCGAATCATGGTATTAACATTTCACTTCACTTGTTCAGTCTTCTTTTACCAATATTAGTGAGGGAAAAATTGTGTTAGATATGAAGTCTCTAGTTGAAACAGTTAACTCATTTCAAAATATAGGTAGGTCTAAATGATGAATGAGTCATAAATAAAATGCCTGAGTTGCATGTATGCTCATGTAATATGAACTTGATTGCCAAGAAATGGTTTTCCACCCCTCCAGCATTGCAGAGGTTGGAGAAGGCACCCGCTGCACAGAACAAAAGCAGAGATGGATCTTTTGTTTCTTGTCAAACTATAATGTTGTAAATAATAGCTCAGTGCGTTTTTATAATATTCAATATAAATTAAGAAACAAAATTTAGCTCTCTTATTTTTGTTAAGACCTTCATCCCTCATGAACTCGGATATGTCCCAGGTTAATTGTAACAATATTAAAAATAAACTGTAAATTTAGTATTATCATCATAAACATTAAAATTTCCTTCAGTTTGGTCATTAGTGGGAATGATTGTATTTCAAATCATTTAGTGTTTCTATAACTTGTTTAATAAGCAAAACAAATTTTCTGTATTTTTATTTTTAATAAATGGGAAAGAAAATAGAACTAAATTAATTAATTGCTGGAGAGTTAAATTAGTTATTAAAAATTTGAAAACTAAACAGAAACTAATAAACCAGATTGTAAAAAAAAAAAAAAAAAAAAATTTATCAATAGTAAAATAATTGAACAAGTTGTAATGTTGCGGGCCTTGCGTTCGTTAACACGTTATTTAAAATAATGCAGCCTCACAGTTAGGCGCCATATTGNATTGTAATGTTGCGGGCCTTGCGTTCGTTAACACGTTATTTAAAATAATGCAGCCTCACAGTTAGGCGCCATATTGTAAAGTTCCGCCTTTTTTCTCGTTTACGTTATATTTAGAATATTACAGCCTCACAGGTGGGCGCCATGTTGTAACGTTCGGCACTTGTTACTGTNCTCGTTTACGTTATATTTAGAATATTACAGCCTCACAGGTGGGCGCCATGTTGTAACGTTCGGCACTTGTTACTGTTGACTGTTTACGTTGCTACGGCTTGCCCTCGACTAGATCAGAAGGTAGAAACACGAGACTCAGTTAATTGAACGCTAGTTACTTAAGAAAGAAATAAAGTTCCAGAGTATTTTGTTCTATACTTTATTTATCATTTGAATGACACAGTTCACATACAAATGTCCAGTATGCAGAGTACGAACCGTTCAGAGATGAATATACAAGTACAGACCAGCGCCACAGGGGTTTACCGTTTATTAATGTCTCAAAACTTGCATCGCAAGACTAAGTTACGTAGACAGGAGGGATGTTCATTCCCTCCTGGCACCCTAACGACCCCCCACACCGGCAGAAATAAGTTGATAGACTTTAGGTTAAGTTGAAAAGAAATGATGTGAAAAGAATTAACGGTCGCGGGTGCTTGCCGGTGTGGGTGAAATACTTCACGCCTGATGCGTCTTCTCACGCCCGATGCGTCTCCTTCGACGGTGGTTACTTTTTCTCCTTGAGGCGATAGACGCTACTAGTATTTATGTGCAGGCCTATCGCCCCCTTCTCCTAAGATAAGCGCCCGGCATCCCGCATCTGCCAGCAGCGTCATCTAAAACTGCACGTGTCCCGCTCTCAACACGTTATCGACTGCTGCGTCGTCAACAGAAGCTAACCTCTAGTACAACAAAAACTTGTTGACGTTGCCTGAAAATGCGCTGGAGGAACTAAAACTGTCGACGCATTCAACATCCCGATAAACTAACCTCTCGTTTCGTATAACATTTGTTGACGCATTAAACTGCGCCGAAGGAACTAAAACCTGTCGACGTTGCCCAATCCACAGAAACGAACTAATCTATTTAATGCTGACGCTTCCCCAAGACAACGATGTTCGAAACGAAACACAACCGGACTCCTGATAATACATAACAAGCAGACATCCTCCCAATAACCTACAAACGCACACGTCTGCCGGATAAACTAACACGGGAAACGAGCCACCACGGCTTTAAACTTGAACCCGATAAAATTTACGAAGCTTTCCAAAGCTTCAATACACACAAAAGAATTTTACACTCGAGTCCCGAAAAATTATGAATATTGCATCATTACAAAGTTACTGATGAAAATAAAAATTTTATTACATCTATAGTTTCATATAAAATATTAAGCTAACCAGAATCACAACATTAAACCACTTTTATTGATAAAAAAACATATAAACCCTATAAAAGTAAAATTGTAAAGAAATACTTAACCATCGTAAAGAAATTGTTAACAATTTAAAGGTTAGTAAAGATAAACATGGAATTGAAGTTGAACATAATTTTTGTAGATGGTAAAGTAATAAATATAAATAACACTGGTCAATAAAAAAAAAGTTTTTTCTTTCACAAGGACTAAATACAGTGGAACGGCGCTATAACGAGTATGGCCTATAGCATCACGTCCTCTATTGCAATAGTTTTTAAATGCACCGTCATTTTCCCTATCATTTGAAAGGTAATTATTTCGTTTATAACACAAATCTGTTAATGAAGCCTTTCGCTATAGCGATGCGAACATTTGTAAACTCGTATTTTTTTAATGTTTAAACACGTCGTATCCCAAGTGACATTTACCCACTTGCCATGCCCGAGCCAGCCTTTGTTAGTCTGTGTCTCATGGTGACACTCGCATCGGCCGGAGCTAGAGAAGAGGAGCGGGCAGGTGTTGTAAGGGAAAAGGAAGAGGGTATGATAGAAGGGGAGAGGTACAAATGGAAGTAGAGCTAGTCGTGGCCAATAAAAGAGGGGTACACTGGAAAAAGAGAAGAAGGAGGGAGGGGAATGATGGCAGCGATATGCTAGCAGCCTACAGCTCCTTTTGTTGTG
The DNA here is from genome assembly GCA_002778355.1 of Clitarchus hookeri. Classification (NCBI taxonomy): domain Eukaryota; kingdom Metazoa; phylum Arthropoda; class Insecta; order Phasmatodea; family Phasmatidae; genus Clitarchus; species Clitarchus hookeri. The sequence goes on along the minus strand of NQII01000056.1, from coordinate 468,337 downwards.
GGGGTAGGAAGACTCTGCCGCTTGCAAGGTCATCGCATCGCAACGTGAAAGGCGTGTAAGGGGAAAAGCATGATTACGTCTTAACAGTTGCTAGACAATGCTCGTCTATAATGCATGATTTTTCTGGTTCTTAATGTTCCTCCAAACATTCCCGGAAATAATGTTTTCATTTTCCCGCGAATAATGCAAACTTTCTCTGATTCGTAATTGATTTCTTGTCTCTGAGCCATTTCACATAACTTCAATTCACAACTGAAAGTATTTCATTACATATTCACAAAATTTTTCCGGCCTAAGGAAGCACTTTGGGAAAGGAAAACCTCAATGGAAAAGAGGCTCAACTTACACTGTATTTCAAACAAAGTTTTATAGTTTCTATCCCAAGCTCCACCGTGCTGAGATAATTTACCAGCTTGACATTTACGAGAACCAGTCTTCCAGCAAGGGAAGGGAGTGAATGTTTTTTCTNGTGCTGAGATAATTTACCAGCTTGACATTTACGAGAACCAGTCTTCCAGCAAGGGAAGGGAGTGAATGTTTTTTCTGCTGCACGCTTTCCTTTGTCTTTCTTTCTCTTTGTCCCTCGCCCTCTCTCTCTTTTGTTATGCGAACAAGATGTTATGCCTGACACACACCATTGGAAGGCTGTTTAATAGGAGGGTGACCGAACATAACACAACACAAATACAGTGTGGATTTTCTGTCTTTCAAATTTTGACATGTGCAACCAGGAAATCAAATTTCATAAAAGATTTAGTATTTTAAAAAAAATATTGGTTTTGTTCATTTTATAAAGTCGTGTGTTTATTATGGTGCATAATTTTATATCTTTTGGTGTACAGATTCTTGAATTTTTGTGTTTCCCTCTTATAGTGTTTTCCTGCTTTTAGTGTCACTTTCTTGTGGACCACTGAAGAACCTTATTTTTGCAAAGAAGGGTTGAGAAGGGGGGCGAGACCGGATAAGAAGAGGTAGGGAAAGAGAGACAAGGACTGAAGTAGTGCGCTGATTGGTAGGCAACTAACTAACTCCCTCCCGCAGCCGGAAAATTTTGGAGAGGGGAAGAAGAATGGAGGAGAAAGCAACGTTGCATCTGCTGGTCATTACATAATGCCGCTGTCAGATGTAGATTTTTTTGTACTAACTTGTCACTGCATACCCGTAGTTTAGGGCATTTTTCAAACACAGGATCTACAAGAGCAAATACCATTAAAAAAATTACGGGGCATGGTAAATTTGGTTATAACGATAACTCGCTATAGCGATAATTTATTTTCCCATTGTCGACTATCGTTATAAAGTGGTCCTACTGTAAACAAAATCTAATTATCTTTACCATGCTGAGTTGAAATATGTTCTCAGATTTTTTCCATCAGGCAGGTTTTTTTTGTGGCACGTGTTTAAAGTTTTAAAATAATTAGTACTTACGAAACACTAAATAATAAATATACGGCTAATTTACGCTTACCTAAAAAGTTTTATATGATGATTTTCGGCCATATTTTGCGTTCGGGATGTCTCTCTTCATAGTCCAGCAGTAGTCGGCCAGCATATTGGGACTCCTTTTGCCTTGGTACCTCTTTTCCATAGTAGAAATCTGCTGATGAAAATGCTCACCATGTTTATCAGAGATAGCCCCAAGATTTTCAGGGAAGAAGTCTAGGTGAGAGTCCAAGAAGTGAATTCTCAAAGACATGTTGCAGCCCATTCCTTTGTACGAGGTCAGAAGATCACTCACTATGTCACTATAGTTTTCTTCTTTATTATTGCAAAGAAATCCACAACAGATTTTTTTGAATGATTTCCACACTGCTTTTNATGCTCACCATGTTCATCAGAGATAGCCCCAAGATTTTCAGGGAAGAAGTCTAGGTGAGAGTCCAAGAAGTGAATTCTCAAAGACATGTTGCAGCCCATTCCTTTGTACGAGGTCAGAAGATCACTCACTATTTCACTATAGTTTTCTTCTTTATTATTGCAAAGAAATCCACAACAGATTTTTTTGAATGATTTCCATGCTGCTTTTTCTGGTGGATGTAGCAGTTCCTCAAAATGTTCATCATCCGATACTAGTGATCTTATTTGCGGCCCTATAAATATTCCTTCCTTCAATTTTGCATCACTTATTTTAGGAAATTTAGATTTCAGATACATGAATGCAGCAGAACTTTTATCCATTGCTTTTACAAAATTTTTTATAATCCCCAGTTTTATATGCAAGGGAGGTAAATACACCTTTTCGGGATCCACTAATGGGGTATTTGCTACATTTTTATACCCAGGAATAAGAGATTCATGTTTATGCCATTGTGCCTTTATGTAGTGAGACTTCCTATCCCTGCTGTCCCATTCACACAAAAAACAGCAGAATTTCGTGTATCCAAGTTGCAAACCTAACAATAAAGCTATGACCTTCAAATCACCACAGATATTCCAGTTATATTTAGTATAGTTAATTTTTTCTAACAACAATTTCATATTTTCATATGTCTCTTTCATATCACTGGCATGCGCGACAGGTATTGATGGTAATTCATTCACATAATGCAGTAGTACAGCCTTCAAACTAACTTTCAATGAATCTATGAACAATCGCCACTCATCTGGCTGGTGTTGATGTCCAAGAACCTCCATTAATGAACAAACATTATTACAAAAAACTACATGGCCTTCTTTAGAGAAGTATTCACTGAAATCACTATCGCAACTACGATAAATGCATATCCATGTATCTTTATGGAGTAGATTCCAACCTTTGAGCCTGGAACTTAAAAGCTCAGCCGACTGTTTAGACAAATTTAAATCCCTTATAAGATCATTAAGATCTTCTAGAGTTAAAAGGTGAGGTTCTGATGAACTACTTGCTTCAAATGTAGGGTCACTTCTCTCCTTTCTTTTATCTTCAGTATGAGCTGCGTCGGAGTCAGAGTTATCACTTACGGTCATGAAATCTGGACACTTTAGTACAGGATACTCTTCACTATGTGGCACAGGTCACATTGCAGAAGCCAAATTGGGATACTTAACTGTATATTTTGTTTTGGAATTAATTCCTTTAATGTTGGTTAAGCAGAAATAACAGTCAGTTAAATGGTCCTTCTGTTCCCTCCAAATCGTAGGGACTGAAAATGGCATATGATGAGTAGCATTTTTCCATCCAGTGAGAAGACTAACACATGATATACAGCATATAATTGGGGCCCAGTCTTTATCGAAATCACCAGCTTTACACCCAAAATAAAGCTCATAACATTTTTTCACAAGTGGTGTTAAATTTCACCTCTGAGACTTGAAGGTCAGTTCACCACACACGTAGCAGAAATTGTTTGGTTCATTTAAGCACTTTCTTGGCATATTGAAACATTTACAAAACTCATAAAACTTACAAATAAAAGCAATATACAACAGAAAACCACTACACGTGTTTCCAGGTTCACTACAATTTCAATACTGTCTACTGGCCATCTGCTTACTAAAACAATGCAATATTTGACAGGCAGTCGAGACACGTGGGAAAAGGCAGAATGCGTCTAGCGGTGTCGCCAAGATCCTCCGAGTCGAGACGCTTGGGAAAGGCAGAAGGCGTCTAGGGGTGTCGCTGCCAAGTCAAGATGCGTGGGAAAGCGCCGAATCAAGACGCGCGGGAAAGCTCCGAGTCAGATACAGCTAAGTGCCAGCGTTCGTCACTCAAGGAGTCCCCTACGCCTAACGTCCACCATGGTAAAATCCGTGAGCATTTTGGTATTTGATCCACCCTTAAGGCTCCCAACCTGCTGGGTACAGATTCGTACAATGTGTGTATATTTTTTGCCTAATATAGACTTCTTTATTAAAACAGGGTATGCCAATGCTAGTCTTTCATAATTAATTGTTCAATTGAGGTTGGCGGCTGCCATTTTGAACACTTGTAAAGTTGGTTATGATGGTACAACATTAAACTAATAGTGCAAGAACTTCAATTTCTTTTCTGATTTATTTACTCCAACAGTGAGAAAACCCCACCAAATTGTTATTTATTTTTGCAACTCACTAATGCAAGACGAAACATATAGTTGCAGGAAACTCATTCCACTATAGTACGGCATGCAGACAGCCAGTACTGGTTGCCTACCTGGCAGGCAGTAACACTTCTCTGTGAAATAAAACATGTATTTTTTAATCAAAAAGGGTAAGCGTTAGAAAGTTTTTTCAAAATACATTTATGTTGCTAATTTTGGCTGCTTTTCATTATCTCTAGTCGAAAATTGGTAACTTATCCAGCAACATACTTTTATTTTTTGCAGAAATAAGTGTGACGCCACTTTTAAACATGATGGGGGTGGGTAACATGTACAATCTATTTACTTTATTAAATATTATAGTTTAAATAATTAGTAACCATTACTTTGTTTCTGTCCCGCAAGCTGTTTCCCGAATATGACAATAAATGATAATTTTTTCTCAAATTTTAGAAGCATATACTGCTCTTGCTATTTGACCTGTACCATGGGTTGCCTATTTCAATATCTTTCTATTTCCATCTCAAGAATGTCCTATCAAAATTTGTTGGTATTTTTTAGATTCATGTTGTGTGTGTTTATATATATATATAGACACACACAGGGTGGTCTGCCAAACGTGGGCACCCCCAAAATTCTGGAATGGTTGCAGGTCACTAAATGCGGTTTTTCCTAAATGAAATTACGTAGGGGGACAAGTAATTTGCTGCAAAATGACTATTCGAAACATGTGTATGGACAGAAATAATTAAACCATGTATGATTTTTCCTCTGGAAACATACATTTATTTCAACTGCATCTGAAAGTACATGCAAATAGGAATTCTGTTATGTAGCATATGCAATGGAAAGTAACAGACACACCAATAAATAATGTGCAAATAAGTTAAGTGGGCCGATAGCATGGGGCAATGGACCTCTACGCACAGCTGTAAGCAAGCAACACGTGCCGTGTCTCATCCTGGCGGGACTGTTTCCTTATAGCAATGTAGTGCTCACCTTAATGGGGCAAGGGGCACGGAATGTGATATTGGGCAAAGGAGAGCACCGCAGCGGAGGGGAAACGTGCAATGTGAGTGCAAGTCTGATATCAATTCATTACATTGTATTCAGGTACCAACGTAATTCAGGAAATTTGTTTCCTAGTTATTAACTGTACTGAGTAAAAAGTGCATACAGATGCAAAACAAAAATTNACGTAATTCAGGAAATTTGTTTCCTAGTTATTAACTGTACTGAGTAAAAAGTGCATACAGATGCAAAACAAAAATTGAACAAACCAACCTAAGGAGAAATGCAATCGCATACGCATGCATAGTACAAAAGAGAACAGTTATGGTTTAAACGCTTCAGATTAGGTCTTTTCACAGCATGTGGTTGATGTGTTTACCGCCAACAGCAGTACACATCTGTAAACACACATGTAGCGAGCGACGAGCGGCCTGAAGTGTTTCTGGCGTAATACGTATGCAAGCTGCCACAATGCGTTCCTGCATGTCTTCTGGCATCGTAGGAACCGTGTTGTACACCTTATCTTTCNACGTAATTCAGGAAATTTGTTTCCTAGTTATTAACTGTACTGAGTAAAAAGTGCATACAGATGCAAAACAAAAATTTAACAAACCAACCTAAGGAGAAATGCAATCGCATCCGCATGCATAGTACAAAAGAGCACAGTTATGGTTTAAACGCTTCAGATTAGGTCTTTTCACAGCATGTGGTTGATGTGTTTACCGCTAACAGCAGTACACATCTGTAAACACACATGTAGCGAGCGACGAGCTGCCTGAAGTGTTTCTGGCGTAATGCGTATGCAAGCTGCCACAATGCGTTCCTGCATGTCTTCTGGCATCGTAGGAACCGTGTTGTACACCTTATCTTTCANCGTATGCAAGCTGCCACAATGCGTTCCTGCATGTCTTCTGGCATCGTAGGAACCGTGTTGTACACCTTATCTTTCAGTGTTCCCCACAGGAAAAAAATCGAGAGGTGTGAGGTTGGGGGAGCGAGCTGGCCATTGTACAACACCATCATGCCTTAACCACCGGTTTGGAAATGTTCCAGATGACACTTGCATTGCCACCAAAGCACAANACCGGTTTGGAAATGTTCCAGATGACACTTGCATTGCCACCAAAGCACAATGTGCAGGACAACTATCATGCTGAAACCACATATCATGACGTATGTCGAGCAGTATGTCTTCTGGAAGTGGTGGTAAGGTCTCTCTGAGGAAATGGGCGTACTACAGCCTTTAATTGTCCCTTGAATGAAGTATGGCCCTATGACGTAGTCTCCAACGATTCCACACCACACATTCACTTTCCACTGTCACTGGTGCTCCATGTGCCGAACCCAACGCAAATTCTCCATCACCAAGTAGTGCATATTTCGTAAATTTATGCACCCATGGTTTGTGAAGGTCGCTTCATTGGTAAATAGTATGTTCTTCAGAACATTGCTGTCATCCTTTACAGACATCAGAACAAACCTACGAAACTGAACACGCTGCTGGAAATCACCTTCATATAATGCCTGATGAAGAGCCACATGATATGAATGGAATTTCCATTGGCCCAGTATCCGTAACACACTTGTTTTACTTATTCCTACAAACCTGGAAATTTCTTGCGTACCCATGTGGGGGTTTGCATCAACATATTAGGAACCAAATCATGAATTTTGTCCAAGACATTAAAAATAAAACTGTTTTGAAGTTCAGATAACCTCTGAAATTAAAACATGCATGGTCTAAATATAGGTTCTTCTGATAAGCAAATCTGCTCGTTATACTCTGGTCAAGCTTTTCTTTAATAGCACTGAAAACTTTTATTTGGAACCTATCCTTTTCGGATGGCACTGTTCCATCTCCTGTCAATTCATGTGGCATCTTGTTGATCCTTCACATGCTCTTAAGAGGTTGCACCATTTCACAATAAAAATGCCCATGCCCAGAGAATAATTTTTTTTTATCTTTTGATTTCCCAACATGACATAATAGATATAAACATTTTCACAGCACTAACCACACTATTGAACTGGCTCCTGGAAACTTCAATCCATTTTGTGCAGTTGAAACAAGTCTCAAGCCTGTGCGTCCAGGTTCTTAGTTTGGAGGTATTCTGAAAGATGTGTCATGATTCCGAATATTAACAAAAACATGATACCCATATATGGTTTCAAACAAATAAAACTTTTGCAGAAGCGCATTAGCCTCATAGTGTACCTTTGAGTTGAATTCTTGGGAGTTCCCAAATGAAACAAATTGTTGCAAGAAGTTCTAAGACATAATTTTTGGTTGTGATGTTTTAACTTATACTCATTATGAAACCAATAATGGAAGCAACCAAAAAGTTTGGTTGTTTGTGTGCAATATATTTTTTAACTTACTGTATGAGCATGTGATTTCTCATGTCTTCCAATTGTTTGACTCAAATGCAGTCAAAGCGTTGACAAAATATTAAGAATCCATCAATGCAAGCAAGGCAAGCATTATAATACATTTTGGCCATTTACATTGTAACTTAACCAGTTTTGGTTGGAAATTTAATCATCACTATGTTTAACACAACATTTTCATTAAATGCAGGAGAGGAAAAGAACTTGCATTGGTCTATTGCATTGCAAGAAAACCTTTATCAAACAAAACCATCACAATAATGACTCTAGTTGTATGCAATATCATAAAAATGTTACCAATAATTGTAAAACACATCTGTTTCACTAGTAGATGCATAACCACAGGTCTATGTTGCANCTTGTTGATCCTTCACATGCTCTTAAGAGGTTGCACCATTTCACAATAAAAATGCCCATGCCCAGAGAATAATTTTGTTTTATCTTTTGATTTCCCAACATGACATAATAGATATAAACATTTTCACAGCACTAACCACACTATTGAACTGGCTCCTGGAAACTTCAATCCATTTTGTGCAGTTGAAACAAGTCTCAAGCCTGTGCGTCCAGGTTCTTACTTTGGAGGTATTCTGAAAGATGTGCCATGATTCCGAATATTAACAAAAACATGATACCCATATATGGTTTCAAACAAATAAAACTTTTGCAGAAGCGCATTAGCCTCATAGTGTACCTTTGAGTTGAATTCTTGGGAGTTCCCAAATGAAACAAATTGTTGCAAGAAGTTCTAAGACATAATTTTTGGTTGTGATGTTTTAACTTATACTCATTATGAAACCAATAATGGAAGCAACCAAAAAGTTTGGTTGTTTGTGTGCAATATATTTTTTAACTTACTGTATGAGCATGTGATTTCTCATGTCTTCCAATTGTTTGACTCAAATGCAGTCAAAGCGTTGACAAAATATTAAGAATCCATCAATGCAAGCAAGGCAAGCATTATAATACATTTTGGCCATTTACATTGTAACTTAACCAGTTTTGGTTGGAAATTTAATCATCACTATGTTTAACACAACATTTTCATTAAATGCAGGAGAGGAAAAGAACTTGCATTGGTCTATTGCATTGTTTGGACTGGGTGAATGAAAAACATGTCCAAGCAGTTCTTTTCAGGCTTCTTAAAAACATTCACCAGGCCCACATATTGTAAGTCCAGCTCATTTGACAGGGTGTCAAGCGACAGGGTGTTCCGTACATTTCCCGTTTTTTCCTCGGAATTTCCGTATATAAAAAAATTATAAGAGAAACTATCAAGTAGAATAAAAGTAATTTAGCTTATCTGTGTACATTTCTGATATACGTAAAACTGATTTCACGAAACAGCAGCGCGATATGTCTGACACCGACAGACGACAAAATCCAACGTGGTTTCACTATCAAGCGACACTTGGTTGGAGACAAAGATCATCTCAGACCCTGCTGCACTCTATTTTAAAATTAATATATTACTACCTACAAGAAAAGTACACTTGCTGACCCTACCTAGGGGAAAACTGCATTTGAAACTTAACAAAAAGCACGAACCATACAAAAGTATTTTGCAAATAGATTCTCTATAAAAATAGTTTAACCAATTCTACTTCACTATCATTGTAAAGGTAAATAACTATAACAACCATTTTTCTGGTGCTATAAACCCTATTTTTCACTTTTTCTTTTTTACTTATGTATTTAATGTTTTTCTGCTCTGTCATCGTCCGATGCCGAGAAATGCAACATCTGCAAAGTATTTATTGCCATTGGCTGGCAACAACAAGACATCCTCACTCTGACTACAGCTCTTCACATCGCATTGCATCACGCTATTGTAAAAACAACTAGTAATTCTTGTAAACCTGCTATTTCAAGTAGTATACATACAGAGATAGCCTCTTAAATACAAACCTTTGTTACCAGAAAAAATTGCTTAGTTACAAATGTCATCTCTGGTTGAAGTAAGAGTATTTGAAAGTGATTTTCACTCACAATTATGCTGTTATAGTAAATAATTAATGACCAATATTTTAAATAGCAAGAATATAACTGTAAACAAAACAAGAGCGAAGTTGCCTACCTCTGCAGTAAATATAAACAATCACATTATTTATTATCTGACAACTAGAAAAGAAGCATTTGGAAGTGAATTGTGGCACACTGGAAATGTACTTTTCTATTGTACTACACTACACCCACACATAGTTAAATGGTTTGCAGAAAAGTGTCAATTTTAGACTATGCAAAAACTTGTTTCCATTTTGCAGCATGAAATTATCATCACCGTGGTAAGACTAATATTGGCACCATTGGCAAAAATGCTATTTTACTTTACTAAAGCACATTATAGAAATGTGCTTTAGTGCTTAGATACAAAGAAAAAAATATAACCTTACGACCCGGTACACACAATACATAACTCCGTATTAAATTCTGAAATGAAGCATATGAACAACTATGATTGCTGCACCAAGAATTTTGCACACAATTTCATAAATAATGTAGCTTCTGCTCTCATGCATACACAATATGCTGGGAAAGCTGACAACTGTCTCGAAGTGTCGCTTTGACCGATGGCCATGGTACAAAAAACTTAAATACAGCATGTGCCACGTAAAGTGGCGGGTAGCAGCTGCTGCGAGGAGGGGGAAATGCCACGTAAAGTGGCGGGTAGCAGCTGCTGCGAGGAGGGGGAAATTCCAAGAAGTCGAGCAGCATGTCACGGCACAAACAACTATTATACTCCGGAATGAAAACATCGGCCCCGAGTACATTAGGCATGCGAATAGGAAACAGTAGTAATATTATATGCAAGTGAGATGGCACATACATGAAATATCAGCTGCCTCAAACAGCACAGTATTGATTGCAAGCATGCATGCAGAACGCATTAGAAAATCTACAATAGTCAGAAAATATTATGTATGTTGTTTATGAATGTACAAACCTTATAACAGTATAACATATTGTTACACACTCACTGCTTCGCATCCCGCATGAGCGAGTGGAAGTCAAGGACAGCAGTTATATAATAGCGGTGGCAGCAAGTCAATGAAATGTTTTGAATTACAATGTGCGCTAAACTAAGAGCCACCTATCTATTACCAAAAAATGAGCAGACACGATAATCCTTTTGCAGCATGCGCTGCTGACCTTGGGTGTATTGAGTTTCTGTATTTTTCTGAACAATGTTCTAGTGGTTTACTGCCCTAGTTTCTGTAAGTGTGACTCGGGGCGCATCAAACTTTCCAGGTCAAGGCCAGCAGAGTATAAAAACCACATAGGGCCTCCAAGCCGGAGTTGTTGAATGGAGGTGTGACTGAGTTTCAGCGATAGAAGAAGATCTGCGAGGGAAGGGACCAGCGGAAGGGAACTCTGCGACTGTGAGTATCAAGCAGTGAAGAGTATGGCTGGCAGACTAGACTATCGGACTGGGTGCGTGAGTGAAAGACACTACAAATGATGTCAACAGACAGTCTGAAAGTGTGTTTATGATGAGTATGAGTTAATTGACTATAACTAAACAGAGACATTAAGGAGGATGTAAATTAGAGTAAAAATAGACATTAAATATTGAGCTCATTAAGAAATAAAAAGAGTAATAGTGGAGATAGATTAATGATGTAAATAATAGCTGTGTTAATAAATTCAAATTGAATTTAGTTTGTTTATTTTTATTGAAATCTCCATCCCTTACGAACTTAAGATAAAGGTGTCAATATTTGTATTTAACTCTAAGCGTATAATTGTTCTGGAGTCTGCACAACATATATTTTGCAAGAAAACCTTTATCAAACAAAACCATCACAATAATGACTGTAGTTGTATGCAATGTCATAAAAATGTTACCAATAATTGTAAAACACATCTGTTTCACTAGTAGATGCATAACCACAGGTCTATGTTGCANATCATAAAAATGTTACCAATAATTGTAAAACACATCTGTTTCACTAGTAGATGCATAACCACAGGTCTATGTTGCAGCTAGGAAATCGTCACACAAGATCATTAATCAACTACGTCTTCATCACTTGACCCCTCACTGCAGCTACTAGACGTGGATGTGTGTGAATCACTGTTAGTACCATCTAACATAATGAGTATTTGTTCCACTTGAATGTTCATTACGACATCACGATCGATGTACATTTGTTCGGTTCGTTCAACATATTCACAAACCGAATGCCACTCTACAACACCAATCTTGCTGAATCGTTATTCACAAAGTTTTTGTACATCACTGAGCTTCAAAGAAACATTCCTGTCTCCTAACCACAGTTTCAGTTAAGCCCATATAATTTCAATTGGGTTAATATCAGGGTGGTGTGGAGGAAGACTTAGAACTGTGTGGCCATATTGGTCCAAGATACCATCCACCTCATACCTTTGTTCTTTTGGTTTATGCAATTGCACGAGCTGATACAGCACTGGCTTGAGCATGTGAACAGCAAAAGGAATGTTGTGCTTCCTAAGTCTTCCAATCATGTCATCTTTTCTGCTGTTTGATGTTTGTGCCTTTTCTGACAGCATGGTGTGGTAGGGGGCATTGTCTACTATCACTACAGTGTTTGATTGTAAATTCAGGATTAGGTTTTCCCTTACCCACTACACATTATTGCCGCTGTTCATTTGGTCGTGGTGGTGCTGGCCGGAAATGGTAATGACAGTCTTTTCCCAGAGACTGGTTCCAAGTTTGATAGGTGATGTAAAATACTGTCAGGTGTAATGATGTGAAGTTGCAGAACTCCCTATTTTGCATGAGTGATTGCTAAAATTCCGTTTTCGAACTGTTTTTTCACGTATCAAATGACATCATACCGTGTTGATATGTGATTGTTCAACAAGGATCATAACGAGAGACGTTTGATGGCCTGGCTAATTCTTTTCCCATTTTGATTCGTAAGTCCTTTTACTTCTACTAACCCATCCATTAGTACTTTTCCGTTATCTGCCGTTATGCAAAGTGAATGTTTCACTGTCTGCAAAGTACAGCTAACTACCACTATTTGATCCTCTACCATGCGGATCAGGTTAGCCTGCGAGTTCTCAAGTTTGTTAATATGTTAGTTATAATATTCAGTGTCNGATCCTCTACCATGCGGATCAGGTTAGCCTGCGAGTTCTCAAGTTTGTTAATATGTTAGTTATAATATTCAGTGTCGTCTCCATCTGTAATTCCAAACAACACCTTCGTCAATCCCCCTATTGGATTAATGAGTCCCCTTTGCACCTGACAGTTTTGACGTCTACACTGGTTAATGTCCCTAACAGGTTTTACCTCATGNTATTAATGAGTCCCCTTTGCACCTGACAGTTTTGACGTCTACACTGGTTAATGTCCCTAACAGGTTTTACCTCATGTGTTTAAATTCCTGCACTCAATTGGTCGCACAAACGATTTGTCCCTTTTCCGAATTGTTTTACCTCGTTGAAGTTTGTTTCTAGCATTGTGAGGTTCATGTATGTCACAAGCGTTCCTTGGTCGTTGCACAGTTGTACCTCTCATTTGTTATGGAAATACAGTCTGGGGGAAAACTCGATTTCTTGGATTTCAATGCAGAGGCCTCCGCCCCNACCTCTCATTTGTTATGGAAATACAGTCTGGGGGAAAACTCGATTTCTTGGATTTCAATGCAGAGGCCTCCGCCCCCTTTCACAAGTAAAATGCATATAAGGACTCCAGCCCTGAGACACAATTAGAAGAATGGTTTCAGATGGTTCGTGTGTATTTGCATAGTGCTTTTCTCCTTAATTTGTTAGGTGCATGTAACCCCTTCTATTTTCACTATCTTTTAGGGTCCCACCCATTGGCTGGATAATTCTTTTTATCTCCCATACAGCAACACTGATTCCCCGATCATGAACTTATGTCCCTTGGCCTTTTTGTCATATTGCACTTTGTTTCTCTGTTTACCGCACGTTCCCTGACTAATTTGTAGCCTTCCTGCAACTTGTGTTGTAGCCGTTGTACATAATCATCGTNACCTCTCATTTGTTATGGAAATACAGTCTGGGGGAAAACTCGATTTCTTGGATTTCAATGCAGAGGCCTCCGCCCCTTTCACAAGCAAAATGCATATAAGGACTCCAGCCCTGAGACACAATTAGAAGAATGGTTTCAGATGGTTCGTGTGTACTTGCATAGTGCTTTTCTCCTTAATTTGTTAGGTGCATGTAACCCCTTCTATTTTCACTATCTTATAGGGTCTCACCCATTGGCTGGATAATTCTTTTTATCTCCCATACAGCAACACTGATTCCCCGATCATGAACTTATGTCCCTTGGCCTTTTTGTCATATTGCACTTTGTTTCTTTGTTTACCGCACGTTCCCTGACTAATTTGTAGCCTTCCTGCAACTTGTGTTGTAGCCGTTGTACATAATCATCGTNCTGTTTACCGCACGTTCCCTGACTAATTTGTAGCCTTCCTGCAACTTGTGTTGTAGCCGTTGTACATAATCATCGTATTCCAGGTACTCACCCGTTACTGGTCTCTGCATTGTTCCCGAAATGTTTGGCTTATGTCCATACAACACCTCATGTAGACTATAGCCAGTACAGAATGGGTTGTAGTGTTGAACACAAACACTGCATACTGTACCCACTGGTCTCAGTCCTCCTGGTTATGGTGGACATAACGACGTAGAATTTCTATTAGAGTACGTGTGCTCGTTCGATAGAGTTTGACTGTGGATGGTAACTAGATGTCCTTGATTTTTTTATTTGTTGTAATCGGCACATGTTTTTCAATAGGTCACTCATAAAATTTGTCCTTTGGTCTGTTAATATGCTTTGTGGGATGCCATATTTTAGAATGACATGTTCTACAAAGGACTTGGCCCCTGTTTCAACATTCTGCTGAGGGAGTGGTACTGCTACTAGGAACTTAGATAATCTGCCCTGACAAGTTAATAAGTACCTATTTCCATTTTCTGTCACTGTCATTGGGACCACAAAGTCGAGCACACATTTCTCGAATACGCTCCATAGAGTGTGTAATTTTGAGAGGCATTTGAATCCTAGGTTGTATAATTTAATTTTTCTGGCAGGAGAGGCATTTACTTACGTAATTTTCTACGTCAGTTTTCATTCCTGACCACGTGTGGTACTGCTGCAGTTTATTGTATGTGCGCTCCGCACCCTGATGACGACCTATCGGAGAGTCGTTGACCTCTCTTAACACATTAAGGTTTTTCTCGCTCACTCAAATTTTTCTGAATCGCCTGGTCACCCTTATCGTCTTCTTCAACGTTTCTCCTTGTCATAAATTAATGTCCCGTTAGGGCATCCCTACCTAGGTCAACGTCCTCACGTTACGCTTCCTTATCCACTGCAGCCTCAGTGACTTCACATACTCTACTCTGGAATTTCCCCTTTAACGGCTGCTCTACCCTATGTTCTTTTCCTTGTTTACCTACGTAGCCCTCGCCATTCACTACCTCCTTTCTGTCTGCCTCACCTTCATTCATCCGACTGAGTGTGTCCACGTGGGGATTTGTTTTCCTGCGTGGTAGCGAATGGTGTAGTTGTATTCTTCTAGCTTTAGGTGCCATTTCAACAACTGCAAACTCTGATGTTTTATGTTAAAAATCCACGTCAGTGGTTTGTGGTCACGACCGTGAAGTGCCGTCCTAACAGATATGGGCGGAAGTATTTACCTGCCCAAACTATTCCTAGCAATTCCCTTTCTATCATAAAGTAGTTCTCCGCTTTGTTCAGCATCCTACTGGCATACACAATTCGGCAATCCTGCCCAATTTCGTACTGCAAAAGAATGGCCCCTAATACATTTTTACTGGCATCTGTTGTCAGAATGAACAATCATTCGAAATCTGGATACTGGAGTATACTGTCAGACATCAGCGCAGCCTTAAAGGTGTTGAACACCCTGTCCTGATCTTCGTCCCAATTAAATTTGTTGTTTTCCTTAACTAACAGTTACAGTGGGCTTGCAACCTTGCTTTATCCTACAATGAATTCCCGGTAGTAACCCATGAGTCTCAGAAACAATTTCAGCAGTCTCTTGGTTTTNCCTTGCTTTATCCTACAATGAATTCCCGGTAGTAACCCATGAGTCTCAGAAACAATTTCAGCAGTCTCTTGGTTTTGGGGCGAGGGAATTCCCTTATCTTAACTATCTTGTAGAGGTCTCCTTTCTGAAAAACTCACATTTTTCCGGCTGAAGTTTTAAATTCTGTCCCTTGAGCCTTTCAAATACTTCTCTCAATCTGTCGTTGTGTTCCGTTAATGACCGGCNTCAATCTGTCGTTGTGTTCCGTTAATGACCGGCCGTATATAGCCACGTCATCCAGATAAACTAAACACTTTATTCCCTGTAGACCTGCCAATACAGAGTTCATTAATTGCTGAAATGTGGCAGGGATCCCCTTCAATCCAAAGATCATTCAGGTGAACTCATAGTGATTATGGGGAAAGCTGAACGTCATCTTCAGCATGTCCTCCACTTTCATGGGCACCTGCAGATAACCGCTTGGTAGGTTGTGTGTGGAGATGTATTTGGCTTGTCGCAATTGATCCAAAATTTCTGTGATTAGGAATGAGTCCCAGACAGTATTCTGGATCAGATCGCAAAGATCTACCATGATCCACCTTTTTGTTTTCCCCTATGTGTGTCTTTTTTTAAAACGAAAATGGGGGCATTCCACGGGCTATGACTGGGTTTTATTATGCCATCCCGAGGCATTTTCTGCTCCTGCCTGCGTACTTCTTCCTTATGCACTTGCGGGATGCGATAAATCCTTATGTTGATTGGACGGGTATCTTCTACCATTGGTATCGTGTATTCGTCAATGGATCCCCTGGTAGGTGAAATTAATTTCTGGCAGTCCTTGTATATTTCGGGGATGGGTTCTCGTTCCTCCTGATTTAAATGGCCCACCCTTAACATTTCATGTACGCATCCCATTTTACCTGCTCGTGCATCATTAGAACAGAAATTGACCCACTTACAGGTCCCTTCCTCAAACCATATGTTTTCTAGCATTGCTTCAAGTTCAATACATGGTTTTTCTAATTCCACCGCCTCATCACGTGTATTCAGTACACTGCCCATGCACATGCTACCTACACTGTTGGTTATCCCGTCTGCCAAGTATACCCCTTCACTCAACTCCTGTTGGGTTATTATTCCTGTCCCATCCTGGGTCGTTGGTGTCCTCACAATAAATTCACACCTTCGGGGAACAGTAAATGTCCTCTTCACACCACTTGATGTCCTCTGCCCGCTCTCCTTGCATCGGTAGTGTGACCCCCACTGTCATCAGTCTTTCCTGATTCATGCTAAAATTGATTGTGGCCTTGTGACATTTAAAAAAATCTTTCCCTAATATTCCTGCGTACGGGCACTCCTTTATCACATGGAAATCCACTCTCAGACATGGGTTTCCCAATACAGCCTAAGCTTTCAGCCGGCCCAGCCTACGGGTATGATCTAATGCTATTCCGGTTAGTGAGAATTGAATATGGGTTTGAATACGTGGTAAACAATACGTCTATGCAACCTTCCTTGATAAAACTCAATTCGGACCCTGTGTCAATTAGAAATTTGTCCTCCGCACTGGGTTTCAGTAGTCCACCAGAAATTTAAAATATTTGAGAGAATTTTGACTTGTACTGGGCTGAAGTGATAAAGTGTAACCTACTGGTTTCTTCAATGAATGGGGACCCCTGGGTTGCCTTCTGCCCCCTCCCCCCCATTTAGTTTTCGGACTGCTGGGCCTTTGAGCTCGCCCTTTTCCCTTGACTGGCCGCTGTAGGAGCGTCCTCCTTTTCCTTG
The DNA here is from genome assembly GCA_002778355.1 of Clitarchus hookeri. Taxonomy (NCBI): domain Eukaryota; kingdom Metazoa; phylum Arthropoda; class Insecta; order Phasmatodea; family Phasmatidae; genus Clitarchus; species Clitarchus hookeri. Next base: position 451,143 of record NQII01000056.1, on the reverse strand, counting down.
CCTCTAGAAGCAATACCATTTAATGTGCCTGGCCTCTCCACAACAAAAACAAATGAAAGTTGCGTTTACCTGACATTCTGACTTTATCCCCCTTTTGAGATAGCATCTTTCAGCGCTGTGTCCTGTTTTGTGACAGTTCATGCAAGTTATGTTGAAAGTTTCCCCCACTACTCCTGAAAAATCCTCGGGAGTTGTCTACTCTGTTCTTATCTCTGACTGCACATTGCACTCTTCGTCGAGAGCCATTTCTACGCCATAGTCTAGGCTCTTTGTAGTAGCGTTTTTGCTGCATAACACCAGCTATAATTCTTTTACTGCTTATTCCCTGAACAAAACAAGCTTTGGCTAGGTGATCCACTAAGGACTGCCCTCCCCTTAATNCCCTGAACAAAACAAACTTTGGCTAGGTGATCCACTAAGGACTGCCCTCCCCTTAATTCTATAGGATCTAGTATTCTCATGGCTGCCTCCTTAAGATCGGATGTCATCGAATCCTTGCGACTTCCCCAATTAGCTATGGTTTCCCCTCGGTCCTGAAATGACTTAAACATTAGAATGCATAGTAATTGATGGTATGCCTTACAGCATAATTCTCCTCATAGTATGTCACGCACTCCATATCATGTGTCCACAGTGGTACTTGCCAACAACTTGGATTTCACTTCCCCTTTAATCTTTGCCTTTACAAACTTTAAAAGTTTATCATTATTTACTAGATTAGTTAGCTCGAACGCGGCCTCACCATTGTCTATGAATTCCTTGAGTTTAGCTTTGTCCCCCGTGAACGGTTCTCCTAGAAACTTCAACTTCAACACCTCTGCCAGACTGCAAAACTCTTGCTGATTAGCCTCACCCCGCTACCGCCATTGCATCTAAATTTCAGTGTATGTAGCAAAATAACAAAATTTCTTCGCCAGGTGTTGTAAGGATCCTGTAACCTGAGATTGCTTGTGATCACTCACCACATTTTTATTGGTCTCTGGGTGCCATTGCACGATGCCACCCTCCTTGATGTCGTTCCCGCTTGGTCCCATGTCGTCCCACGAAGTCCCGCTTCTTCCCAACTGCTGCCACATGTACTGCGCGTGCAAGTGTCACTTCCCTTATTGTCTAGAAGTGCCACTGTCTAATTCGTCCTCCGTTCCGTGGTCTGCAGATCGCCTCTCGACGCTCGGTGTGGTTTCAGCATTCACCCTGGTGTGTACCCGCACTGCGGTTGCGACTCTGTCGCCTCTGTCTCTAAGCTTGCAACTACTTGTCCCGTGAGTTGGCAGATCTCATCATTGTTGTTTTTTCTGAGGATGCTGCCGAAATGGTCTCCTGTAGCGTATCCCGTTCACATTTGTCCATTCAGAAGTCTATCCGGTCACAATATTCCAGTTATTATTACCTTTTGCGACACCCTACATCTGACACCAGTTAACATAGTGCCAGAGTCTCAGTTGCGTATCGCCTACGCAACATACCACAGTTACTCTCTTACCCGGCGCTACCCCACGGGATCCAAGAGCCATCGGCCTCTCAAACACTAAGTCCTATCTGCTAGAGGTGTCTGCAAATGTGAAAATACAACACATAACTAACTTCCAACTGGACATCTTTTATTTGTGCTCTCAATTACATGTACATCCTACATTGAGACTAGATACAGAATGCCCTCTGGTCAGCCAGGCGGTGCCCACTCTCTCCGTCCATCCCCACTCTTTGATGTCAGTCCTCGTGACTTGGAAACACGGGACATCTTGAACAAACACCTCTAGAGCCAAAGCTCAGCCAGCTGCACGAACAGTTTCACAATGTTTGCTCAAGCCATGATTGGTTATCGTGATTCACTTGTTGTGCGTGCGTACAGGGTTGCTGGGTCACCTGCCCGGCCACCATTATCAAATGTAAATACAAGTTAAGTCTTCCCAAAACATCTATATACTATTCCTTCATACCCTGTTACGTATACTACCATTGGTTATAAGGATCATGAGTATTTGTGAGATACACCTCTTATGCCAAATGGATTAAATACAGCTTTAAAAAAATTAATTGGCAATAAAGATTACACAACCCTGGACACGGGGTACTTTACCATGCTACTGACTTTCTTAAAGGTAGGATGTGTAATTACAAGTACTGTACTTGCTCTTCTGTGTAATTATGCATTAATTACCCTCAACAGGATTCAAACCAAGGACTAGGCCAGTGTGCGTACAAATGTAATTGTGCTTTAATTAACCTGAGCGGGATTTGAACCAAGGACTAGCCGACTATACACCTGACCCACCTCCCTTCTCCCCTACCTTCCATGTGACAGGGAATTTACACCTGGGTCAGGGAAAATGTAAATAATTGCTGCTCTGTGCAAGTTTTTAGCTGTGTGAATACAGGATAATGTAATTATGAACATGTGTGTTTTAAAATTAAAATTTTTAAGTTTGTGAACTAGCAGTAATACATCTTTGCCAAGTGACATAGGGCCTATACATACAAAATAAAGTAATTATGTTTGTAATGGGCACTTGTATGAAGTCAATAGTGTGTATTGCGAGAAATATCAATTGGTTCAATTAAATTTTGGCCCTGCTTGCTTGGTCTGTTGTAGTGAAATTTAATTCAACTACACTGACAGCATGTTTGTTCTTTTAGTGGTGGGCAAATATGGTATTGGAAGTTTTCGGTCCCACAAATAGGTCGGGGAAAATAGTAAGATTCTGCCTGAAAAACAGGGAAAAGTCAGGGATTTCCAAAATGGAATTTCAGTGGACATCCTGAACTAAGAGGGCACCCCAACANTGAAAAACAGGGAAAAGTCAGGGATTTCCAAAATGGAATTTCAGTGGACATCCTGAACTAAGAGGGCACCCCAACACATACTGACCAATCACAGCACACCTCCTGAGAGGTGGGAGAACCTGTCAGCCAATCACAAAACAGCAAAGGGGGAGGGTGGAAGACTTGTTTCCCAGGTTAAAAGATGCCTCCACTTTTACGTCCCCCTCCCCATACCCCCTGCACAAGTTAATCAAATGGCACTTAGGCCTGTCTTGCTCCCCAGTGAGTCAGAAGTTACTACCCCTCCACTACTCGCAACAGATAACAAAAGGAAATTAATTGCTACCCTATAAATTAATTTTTTGAGAATTACTTCAAAGCTAAACTAGGGCTTCTTTGCTGTTTAAAAATACTATATTAAATTTATGGATTTTGTGTTTATTTTTAAAGCAAACAAATTGTCTGTTTCCTTTTGCAATACCATACCAGACAATCTGGAACAGTGGATGGACCATCCCATACATAGTTCATCAAATCAAGGGTTCACTGTACTTTGAGTATTTGTTTTTGGGCACATATGACATAACTTTCTAAACACATATATACTTACAATCTTACTGTGATAATTAAAGCAAGAGATGCATGTTTACAATATGAGTTTTTGTGACTAACAAATTTTAACTAATTGGTTTTAATTTTGTTTTTCAGCCCTTTCTTTAAGTATACAATGCAGTAAAGTTGCTTTTGTTTAATGTTTAAATAAGTATAATATATGGTGGTTGTATGTACTCAATAGCAAGAATTGTAAATGAGTGTAATAACAGATTTGTTATTAATATGTTGGTGAATAAACCAATTTTCCTTTTTATTTTAATCATAATTGCAAGCCACAGACTTAGTGACTAATATCTGGTGAAATNATAATTAAAGCAAGAGATGCATGTTTACAATATGAGTTTTTGTGACTAACAAATTTTAACTAATTGGTTTTAATTTGGTTTTTCAGCCCTTTCTTTAAGTATACAATGCAGTAAAGTTGCTGTTGTTTAATATTTAAATAAGTATAATATATGGTGGTTGTATGTACTCAATAGCAAGAATTGTAAATGAGTGTAATAACAGATTTGTTATTAATATGTTGATGAATAAACCAATTTTCCTTTTTATTTTAATCATAATTGCAAGCCACAGACTTAGTGACTAATATCTGGTGAAATAATTTGCAGAAATGTACTTTAGGCCCATAATTACTTCTCTTACAGTCATTCTTGTTTTTTATATAGCAATTTTTATTGTATGAATTTGTGATGATCTAATGGAGATATAACATATTGTTTTCTTTGACATGAATTTTTCATTTCATTGTATCTTGGTTTTCTGTACTAAGAATTGCTGTTTTTTGTATTAAGCATTGCATTTTGACAACTTTATTATTTTTATATTCTATTAAGATGATTTTATTGTTATTATGTGTTTACAGAGGAATTTTCAAGAAAGGCCTACCACAGTCACATTCCCTTTTTGAATGTAATTCTGCTTTGTGTACATTGGCCACAGAAGAGAAGAAAGAAGAGGGTATGGCAGATCAATTTGAAAGTGTGTGTAAAGAGGAGGATGATGATGGTGATGATAATGAAGATGATAATGATGATGAGTCATTTTTGCCAGAAACAGCAGATGAGGGACAGGCATCACCAACAAGTATGAGGTTGTACCTTCCCAAGCCAAGAGTTACAGTTCAGCGTAGAGCTACAGTTACAGGAGCAAGTCCTACAAGCAAAAGGGCTCCTGTTAATGTAGAACAGGTTTGTTTATAATGTGTATTATATATATTAAAAAATTTTTACTTGTGTGCTAATCTTTGAAACATGCAGAATTGTTTGATAATCAAATATTATAGATGGGCTCTACACGTAAAAATACACAAAAAATCTTACATAATATCACTATAACTTTGTTGTCAAGAAACTATCTAGAATAGGGGTTTTTCCGAAAGAAAACTAAAATTCCCGGAAAATTGTATAAATTGACATTACTTATCACACAGAACACGAATTTACTAGGAGCATCATGATATTCGCAGTACATACTACCAAATGCGATAGTGGGGAGGGCTATGAAGATCAGGGAAATTTTGGGGTAAAACATATGTAAATTACATGTCATTTGGGTTCCTTAACCATGTTAAACTGAAGTGACTAATTTTACAGAACATAAATTTACTAGAGACTTTGCTATATTCGCATTACATACTACCAAATGCGATAGGGGGAGGGCTATGAAGANGAACATAAATTTACTAGAGACTTTGCTATATTCGCATTACATACTACCAAATGCGATAGGGGGAGGGCTATGAAGATCTGGGAAATTGTGGGGTAAAACACATAACAATTATGAATAATTTATTATGTTATATTATAATTTGGTTTGCTGCGTTAAATGCAGGAAGACTTAGTATAATATCATCATGTAACTTCACTATTGTTGAATCACAACAGGGTGTATCGGCACACACACCTTATTTTTGTTTTTATGGCAAACTCCAAGTTTCGCAAATGCAAGAGCGCTTCACGTTTTACACCTACAAAAAACAGCTGACGTGCCTTGAATCACTGTTTTCAGGATTTATTCTCCTGCTGGCGCTGTGACTCTGGCTCGTTACGTAATAGTTGGCTATGCTTGAACAGTATTTTTCAGTGCAAGTAGGCTACACTCATAAACAGGTGTGTGTGCCAACACGCTATCGTGCATCGGCACATACACACATACATACACCCTGTTTTTCTTTTTATGGTAAACTCCAAGCTTCACAAATGCAAGAGCGCTTCACACTTTATACCTACAGAAAACAGCTGGCGTGCCTTGAATCACTATTTTGAAGATTTACTCCCCTGCTGGCGCTGGGACTCTGGCTTAGTGCATAATGTTTGGCTACGCTTAAACAGTATGTTTCAATGCGAGGAGATGCTTGAATGTAATTTATACAGGATCACAGTTACAACTACAACCTATGGTGACGTTAGGTCTTCTGCATTTGATATGGCTAGGCATCAGCAGTACGCAAGCTCTTCAATGCAATACTACTCAGTACAATTACCTACACTTACTTTCCATGCAAAAACTAGAGTATAAATTATGTTACCCATGTAAGATGCAAATATAGCTCCTTGGTGATTTATTGCTGATAACTCATGTATAGGACACGTTAACATCTATTCAATTTGTTAAAATTCCACAAGCACTCATATTTCCACACAAAAATTATATTTTAACTCTTCACATGGACATAATTGCAAAGAAACACTTTTATTTTCGCAGAATAACTTTATTAATTTTATTTATCTGTGAATTTTTATTCAACGAATGTATCATGGTGATACATGNTCGTATTTTCGCAGAATAACTTTATTAATTTTATTTATCTGTGAATTTTTATTCAACGAATGTATCATGGCGATACATGTCAACTGCTTGTAAATAACACCTGTGAATGTCTTTTTATGATATACTATATGTAAATTTTTTCTACAAGTACAAAAATATTACGTAGTACAATCTTCTCATGAATATCTAGGTAAGCCTTGAATAATTCAACAGAAATAAATTATATTCCGACACTACTTGATTACCACGGTTTGTAGCTGTATAACCTAAGCATGTCGGCAAAAACCTACCTGTGAATAACATTATGTAAATTAAGGTTTCGTTTCCAGAGGCGTTCTTGCATATAATATGATTCAGCGATCTTATAGAAATATATTTGACATAACGTTTACATGTTGTACCGCATAAACACCCAGATCTTCATGCCCTCTTCACCATCACATTTCATGGTTTATACTGCAAATTATGTGAAGCCCCAATGAAATTCCGTTTAATTGTGATTAGTAATGACCACATACACCATTTGCAGGTATTATTTTCCCATTTTTCGGAAAAGTCCCTATTCTGGTTAATTACCAACTTTACTATTTTGTCAAGAAATATTACTATTTAACCCCTTGGTGTGTTTTATATACCAGATAGTGAAATGTTACATATTTACGGGAAAACTTAAGTGNCTAACTTTACTATTTTGTCAAGAAATATTACTATTTAACCCCTTGGTGTGTTTTATATACCAGATAGTGAAAAGTTACATATTTACGGGAAAACTTAAGTGTGTCCATTTTTACAGTTATAATCTAGGGTGAGTATAAAAGAATACCCNTGTTACATATTTACGGGAAAACTTAAGTGTGTCCATTTTTACAGTTATAATCTAGGGTGAGTATAAAAGAATACCCCAATTTCGAAGGTCTATAATTTCAAAACCAAACGACCTACAACCTTTATTGATCAATCAAATGAACCGTGGAACTGTGAAGTTTGTTCACCATACATTCATAAATGTTCAATGTGACCACCATGAGCGGCCGGAACGACATCTACGAGATAATCAAACTCGTTCCACGCTCTTGTCAGCATGTCCGGTGTTACGGTTTGTATGGCGTTCATAACTCTCGGTTTGAGGTGGTGAGGGGGTAGCGATCTCACATTTGACACGTCAATATGAAGGGGACGGTCTGATATTTTCTTTATGGTGCGCCACCCCGTTGGCACCTAGCTGTTCGCGGATACCTGAACGAGACGTTGCCGCAATGCTGGATTGGTCGAGGAGCAGCTGGTGACCAGGCTCTTCATCACTGGCCCCCAAGAAGCCCGGATCTTACCCAGTGTGATTTTTTCTATAGGAGTACATAAAGGATCAAGTGTTTCGTCCGCCATTGCCGGCCAACATTAACGACCTCAAAACAAGAATTACGGACGCCNGTACATAAAGGATCAAGTGTTTCGTCCGCCATTGCCGGCCAACATTAACGACCTCAAAACAAGAATTACGGACGCCATCCAAACCGTAACACCGGACATGCTGACAGGAGTGTGGAACGAGTTTGATTATTGCGTAGATGTCGTTCGGGCCACTCGTGGTGGTCACATTGAACATTTATGAATGTATGGTAAACAAACTTCACGGTTCCACGGTTCATTTGATTGGTCAATCAAGGTTGTAGATGGTTTGGTTTTAAAATTATAGACCTTCAAAGTTGGGGTATTCTTTTATACTCAGCCTGTACAATCCTACCCTTCTGTATTATAACAGTTTTTTTTAGCTTCTTTTAACAAATTACCTAAAAGTTATCCCACTTCAGTTGAAAATGTTTTCCCTAAGTATAAAGAGTGAAGAGATTTGGGCGGCTCTTAATATCAAGGTCTTGATAGCCGATGAGAGTGAAGTGAGGTGAGTATAGAGCAGTGCCGGAATGCAAGTGTAAGGGAAATGAGAGATCCCCTAGAAAACCCGCTGACCAGCGGCATCGTCCAGCCCAATTCCCACATGCAAAAATCTGGAGGCCACCTTGGTGGGAGGCGAGTAATGTAACCATTACACCACCGTGACCTCCCTAAGTATAAAGATAACTTTTTACCTAGTATAAATATAATGGTGCATTGCTTCTTTTTTGATTTTCCATTAGAATACTGACAACTTATTCTTAAAAACAAGGTATTTCATAATTAATTGCATTGATTGNGAGCAGTGCCGGAATGCAAGTGTAAGGGAAATGAGAGATCCCCTAGAAAACCCGCTGACCAGCGGCATCGTCCAGCTCAATTCCCACATGCAAAAATCTGGAGGCCACCTTGGTGGGAGGCGAGTAATGTAACCATTACACCACCGTGACCTCCCTAAGTATAAAGATAACTTTTTACCTAGTATAAATATAATGGTGCATTGCTTCTNTAACTTTTTACCTAGTATAAATATAATGGTGCATTGCTTCTTTTTTTGATTTTCCATTAGAATACTGACAACTTATTCTTAAAAACAAGGTATTTCATAATTAATTGCATTGATTGTGCATACACATTTTTTCTTAACTGTAGTCGTAAGTAACCAACAAAGCACATGTATTTGACATTAAATAGTAACTATTATCTGTAATCTTATAATCCATACCTTTTTTTAGGTTTGGCACTGTACAGATACTGCTTATCAATTAATGACACAGCCACTTAGTTTCTGTGATTATTGAAGCTTATAATAAGTGCAGCATTGCAACAAATATCATAATTGGGGAAAACATGGATTGCAGGAGTTTTGAGGTGCCTCTTACAAATTTAATGTTTACTATCTGTAAGTTAATAAGCTGTAGGAGATAACTAAATAGTAATATGCACAGGCAGATGTGGGTTTGGTCAAATGGAAATGATCATTCTNAATAAGCTGTAGGAGATAACTAAATAGTAATATGCACAGGCAGATGTGGGTTTGGTCAAATGGAAATGATCATTCTTAGAGAAACTGTAATTTGACATACATTAAAGGTGAGCACATATATGATTGTGCACAAAATAATCTAAAATCAATTAATACCTTTGTTATTTGTAATCATACAGACAAGGATCTCTCTTGAGATAACCTGATTACTAGATGATCAACTTATCACATAGACAGCTAATGATAAACAGTAACAAATCCAGTGTCAAGGAATAGATTAAGAAATTACTGGTGGAACAGGAGTTTATTCACAAGGTAGTATCTAAACTGTGCTCTGGAACTGAGAGCCTAACAACACCAGTGGTAAATTTGAAAAGCAGAAGCATACTCTTATAGACCTGCTTGATGATAAAGAAAAAATTACCATCTGATAACAGGTGTTTGGAGTCAAATGGTTTGTGATCAGAGCCACAATCTGCAATTGAGACAATATTAAACCATATAATCTAAGCATGGGAAAGAAGGGAACAAGCAGTGTGGAGCACAACACACATGTTGGGCAACTGGAAAATAAGCATGGTAGCAGTAACATGTCACATATGCAAAAGCATCACCATTATAATCAGGGCACCAGAACATCAGTAATGAAATAGGTAAATGTCATCAAAGAAGGTTTTAGTTTATGCATGATTGGTATTTCAGATTTCTGAAACAATCACTGTGAATAATCCTGATGGCAAGAGGACTGATACAAACTTACCTTGCTCAAAAGTGGTACGTAACTAAGTTCAATTATATCAAATGTGTCTTTTTGCCACTCATTTTGAACCAACAGTAATGGAAATTGACCCAGCAGTTCACATAAAAACTGAACTGGCAATAATTAACTTAGAGGTTGTTAAACTCAAAACCTATCATTACATCTACTTGTATTTTTATGTGACTGTATTAGAATGTGGCTATGCCAGATTGTATTGTACCAAGTTATGANTCATTACATCTACTTGTATTTTTATGTGACTGTATTAGAATGTGGCTATGCCAGATTGTATTGTACCAAGTTATGACTGATAAGTTGTCTGATTATTCCTTTCTATGACTTCCTTAGACATGAACAAATATTTAACAAGGAATAAAATTACAATTTGTGTAAGGATGATGATACTAACCAGGTGTCAGATGGATGAGTGCAAAGAGGAGCAATTCCTGGAGTGGTTTCTTAATGAGTATTGATTTTATGGGATATCATTATTAGGATAAAAGAAGTTTAAGAATGAAATCTGTTGACTTTTTGAAAAAGTAGTATCAAATATCAGTGGGGGCTGTGGTGTAGTGGTCAAACCTCTTGCCTCTCACCACTGTGTGTTAAGTTTGGTTCCCATCGAGATCAGACTTGAATTTTTGTACATGAGGAACATGGTGAACATTGCCTTTGACTGATGCATTCCTTTTTTGGATACTCAAGTGTCTCACACCATGTGTTCCATTGCTGCTTCATCTTCATGATTCACCCCTTGCTTCACCACTTTGCTTGGCACTAAAGACCTTGGCTACTAAGTGCCACACAAATATCTTTGACTCACTCAAATACCAGAACAAATGCCAAACAGAAACATAGTTGAACTATTTTATTCTCATTGTTTTCCTGGGAGTTTTTTTTTAGAATTCCTCAAGATGCATTTTAAAGCAAAAAAAACTGCAGGGGGGTTGTATTGATTGCTCTAGGTTAATTTCACTTTCTGGTATCATCAGACTTTCAAATCCGAAGTAAGCTATGGGGAAGCTATTAGCATTGCAGTCAAAATTTAAAAAACCACAAAATAATTGTAGGTTAACAGAACCCATAACTTTTCACAAAGTCTCTGAATGTTTTCCGTACTTAAGTTATTTGGAATATACAGACTGAGTATAAAATAATACCCCAACTTTGAAGGTCTATAATATCAAAACCAAACCATCTACAATCTTGATTGACCAATCAAATGAACAGTGGAATCGTGAAGTTTGTTTACCTTAAATTCATAAATGTTCAATGTGACCACCATGAGCGGCCGGAACGACATCTACACGATAATCAAACTCGTTCCACATGCTTGTCAGCATGTCCGGTGTTACGGTTTGGATGGCATCTGTAATTCTCGTTTTGAGGTCTTCAATGTTAGCCGGCAACAGTGGACGAAACACTTGATCCTTTATGTACCCCCACAGAAAAAAATTGCACGGAGTAAGATCCGGACTTCTTGGGGGCCAGTGATGAAGAGCCTGATCACCAGCTGCTCCTCGACCAATTCAGCGTTGCGGCGACGTCTCGTTCAGGTATCCGCGAAATGCTATGTGCCAATGGGGTAGCGCACCATAAAGGAAACATCAGACCATTCCCTTCACGTTGACGTGTCGAATGCGAACTCGCTACCTCCTCACCACCTCAAATCAAGAGTTACGAACGCCATTCAAACCGCAACACCGGACATGCTGACAAGAGCGTGGAATGAGTTTGATTATCTCGTAGATGTCGTTCTGGCCGCTCATGGTGGTCACATTGAACATTTATGAATGTATGGTGAACAAACTTCACAGTTCCACGGTTTATTTGATTGATCAATCAAGGTTGTAGGTTGTTTGGTTTTGATATTATAGACCTTCAAAGTTGGAGTATTCTTTTATACTCATCCTGTAAATGTATAGTTATTATGTATGTTTGTAATGGTTCGGGCCGCGTGTCGTTAAGGCATATTTATTATATTACAGCCGCACAGTTAGGTGCCATTTTGTAACGTTCCGCACTTGTTACACTGCCGATCGTTACTTTTGCCACGGCTTGCCCTCGACTAGATCAGAAGGTAGAAACACGAGACTCAGTAAATTGGACGCTAGTTACTTAAGAAAGAAGTTCCACAGTGTTTATATATATATATATATTTATTTAACTATTGAAGTTTCACAGTTCACAGACAAAGTTCCAGTTTGCAGAGTACGAACCTTCACAGTTAATTATACCAGTGCAGAAAACAGCGCCACAGTCTTTTACAGATTATTCACGTGTCTGAAAACTGGCCTGAAGAAATAATAACTACTGCTACCTCCCACACCGGCAAAGAATTAAAATAATAAAGTTTAGTTGCCGATGTGGGGGTTATCGTCCCGACCGACGCGTCCTAAACGACCATTGTANACTGCTACCTCCCACACCGGCGAAGAATTAAAATAATAAAGTTTAGTTGCCGATGTGGGGGTTATCGTCCCGACCAACGCGTCCTAAACGACCATTGTATGATGCCTCTAACGGCCCTCGCCGCCGACTCACGGACCTGCCCTCACGGGCGACTTGAAGTCAAGTAACTCTCCCTGATGACTGACTTGAATAAGTGAAGGGCGCCAGACAGACGCGTCTTTTGTGCTGTCTCGCACCCCCCTCTCCTGCGATAAGGGCCTGCATCCGGCATCTGCCAGCAGCGTCATCACAAACTGCGCTGTGTCCCGCGCTCCCAACACGTTATTGTAACCGAAAAATTAAGAATATTGCGTAATTACATGTTTAGTTATGAAGAGAGATTTTAATGCATCAGGTGTTAGTTGGCATTTAAAAGATACTGATCCAATATACGGTGGGAGGAAGTAATGTTAAAGCATCTGGCTGTCAAAACTCAACTGCTTGTGTGCATGACATCAGTATATGGGGGACATTTTACTTATCAGCTTTGCATGCTGTATAACTTTGAATGTTTCCTCTTAAAAATTTTTTTTGTTTGCAGGTTCACTCATTATATAAATATAAAATGTATTGATACGCAGATATCTAAGAAAATTTTACCATAAAATATAACAAGAGAGATTTAAAAACAGTGAATAGAAAACACACTTGACGAGCACTGAATTAAAAAAAGAAGAACAAAGGTTAAATGTAGGGGTGATATAGGAAACTTGTTTACTAAAGTATAATAGGCCAGTATTATTCTTACTATGTCAATAACTCAATTCTTTCTTATCAGGATATCCACATAAAAATATCTATGTTAACATATTTTATGGTTTGTTGTATGTGCAACACAATATCGCTCAATCAGAAAATTGTACTTAATTTGGAATTTGATTGGACTTCCATTGCCTACAGTAACTATGAAAAAGGAACCAAGAAAACCAAGAACCTGATATATGGAGAAAGAACCAAAAATGTAGTAAAAGTTATAAAATAAATAAGTACATATATGGAACAAGAGAGACAGTGTCTTTGTTTTCTGGTTTCATTTTTTGTAGTTACGGTAGGCAATGTAAGTCCAATAAAATTCTGAGTTAAATTCTGCTACCGGATTACATGTATCATAGGGTGCCATTTCTTTTATAATAATTGTAATTGGAGATGTCACTAAACTGATACGTGAGAGTTAAACAATAAATGAGCTACTTAAAATGTCCCGAAATATAAAAAGTCAAGAGACAACATAACCTACGTGAGACTGATGCATATCATCTCGCTCATGAGGCAGCGGTGGCTGTGCAGTTAGACTGCTCGCCTCCCACCAAGGTGAACCGGGCTCAATCCCTGGCCAGGTCACTCCCGGATTTTCCCATGTGGGAATCGTGCCGAACGATGCCGCTGGTCGGCGGGTTTTCTCGGGGATCTCCAGTTTCCCCCACCCTTTCATTCCGGCGCTGCTCCATACTCACCTCAATCACCCTCATCGGCTCTCAAGACCTTGCTGTTAAGACCCGAATTTATTCACTCACTCACTCGTCTCGTTCTTGTATTGTCATATTCTGATGTAACATTATCATGAAACCATTATCTCAACAGGGACGCTACAAAGTTACTTACAAATAACTATATGAAAGTAAACACTAAAGAAAATAATAAATCAGCTGACAGGTATGTATGGTGTACATAATTATTTAATTTCATTGTTTCGTAATTTACATGATATTTCTTTATAAACATTCATTGTCGTCGCCATAAAACAGTGGAATTCATTTTAGCAGCACATGACACTTGAAATTTTATATAGAGCTGGACGGAAGCTGGAATAATTAAATCTGTCTGAGAAATATTTATAATTATAACTCATGAATTCTGGTAGACTCTTTTTGCTCAAAAATTTGAGTTAAAATTCTGTCTTATTGTATAGGCAATGTTTTTCTATTTTATGTACACACTTTTGAAACTTAAAAATTCTCAATATCAAGAAAAAATATATCTTATTTATATCAGGTCAAACGAGGCTAGCTGTTATTATATACCAAAATTAACTATTATGTTTTAACTCTTTTAAATATCTATTTCAATAACAATAGTGACATGGGAATTTCAGTCACATTTTAAAGCAATTAAAGGTGAGGCTGTACATTCCCTTGTTATTTTATGATATGAAAGAAAATGACCCAGATATGTGTGTCAAATTTTGTGAGTGTGTGGTGATCACATGCAACAACCACCAACATTTTACTGATGTGATTGTTTGGTCAGATGAGGCAACCTTTAAATTTAATGGAACTATCGACCACCACAACTGTGTGTACTGGGCTGATGAAAATCCCCATGTTTGGGTAGAGCAAGCAGTTAATCTTCCTAGGTTAACAGTGTGGTGTATTATGTCTTCCAGAGGACTTGTAGGTAAATTCTTCTTTGACAAAACTGTGACAGGTGAAAGTTAGTGTACCATGTAGCAGGAAAACATAGTGTCAGCTGTTCTCCAACTCTTATCATGATTGCTTTTTCCTGCAAGATGGTACATTGTTACATTACCATCGAGATATACAGTTGCTTCTGGATGAAACCTTATTTGGGAGGTGAATAGGCTGACAAAGTGTTGAGTATCCACCCAAATCTCCAATTTTAATGCAGTTAAATTTTTATCGGTGGGGAACTTTGAAGAACACTGTGTACATCACAAAGCCATGGACAATGGATACCATGAGAGATACGATTGTGACCGCATTTGAATCCATTCCATGGAAACTGTAGCTACTGTTTGTCGTTCTGTTCTGCAGCATTGTAGACAATGTCTTACTGCTGATTGTGCACATTTTGAACATTTGTAACTGTTATTAACATTCACATACACCACATTTTGTCCTTATAGCATTAAATACAAGCAGTTCCATCAGGTTGTATTTTTAATAGTTTCTCTGTTATTCACCTGCAATGAGTGTAAAAATTAATTTGGGACATTCAGTACATGGAAGTTATCACTGCAAAAATTGTTAGTGCTTTTCGTGCAACAGCTTTTAGTTTACTCTGCATGTGTAATAAGGCAAATTAATGAGTCATGAGTAGATACGTATAGTCAATTCGAGGACAAGCGAATAGGGTTGTGGTGCCATCTACCATCTTGGATTCTGCCATATTTTATGTCCTCGACCTTTGTCTGCTATCTTGTTTCCCAATTACTCTCTTTTTGTTTGACCCTGCCATCTCGTTTCCTGATTACTCACCTTCGTTCGAACCCCACCAACTTGGACGTCATCTGTTGTAGTTCTCTCGTCCACTAGAGTGCACCACTGATGCCTGTAATGTTGTTTATTGCTGCTAGTGTGTGCCACCATCTGCCATCTTGTTTCCACTTGTCCTTCGTTCAACTGCCGCCTGCTAGGGGCACTGGTGTCACTCTCACTCTGCCGCTATCTTGAATCTAGAGTTGGCTGTTAGAGGTGCTGCTATTTTTTATTTAATTTTCTCAGAGCTCAAAATATCCTGTGGAGGAGTGTGTGATCGAACTACCGGACCTTGGGCCTCCAGCATGGTGGACGCCGTAGACCACTTGGCTATCGGTGCAGATAGTGAAATAAGGTTTTAAATGTGGTATATGTATTGCCCCACCATGACCTCTTTCTTCATCATTTGGAAAAAAATTATATTCAATTTTATTACTAGTATTATGTGCCTTGAGGTGGACAAGTCTCGACAAAACTGATATGATAAACATTTAACTGTCATGATATGCTCTTATCTTTATTATTTCTTAATCATGAGTTATTTAATTCGCATTATATTTAAAACATTTTTAAGTGTAAGATATATCTTAGGAGGTGGGGAAGCAGGAGCAGGTGGTAAAGGTTATATTTATTTTCATCAAACAATTTGTTGTACCAATTAAAAAACTTAGGAAGAAAAATTATGAGGTAATAGAACTAATTTGTCGCAGATTAAAAATATTATTTGCATGTACCCACTCAGAATACCTATGCCAAAAAAAATTAGATGAATTCAGTAATCCTCATATTGAATGACCTTACTAACCCTAACATACTAGACAAACCAACACGAGTCAAATTCCAATGAAAATATTTTTTTTATTATTGAAACATATTTGTGTGGGGGAGGGGCATAAATTTCAAGCATTTTTGTGTAGGATGCTTAGTTTTTGATATAAAGTAAAAATGTGAAATCAGTTGTATGTACCACCACATATGGACCATAATGACATTCATTATTCATAGTAATGATTAAAATAATATTTATGAGATGGAATATTCAACTATACACTATACAGCATACTAAAAATGACATATTTTTTTAAAATATTTTTTTTTGTTTTCTGTAACTTTGTTAACTATGAACCTCATTGATAAATTAATCATCTTTTCACACATTATCAGTTATGCACATTTCAACTACGATATCATCCCCCCCCCCCAATGTATTTATGTAATATATATATATATATATATATTTATTTATTTATTTCAAGTTTATGTTGTATGAACGTATTATGTTAAAATTTTCATTATATCTTCTTGGTGGTGGCTGGAAGAATAAGGCTTTGGAAATGTTGGTGCTACTACTGTGCTTTACACAAAATTATTATAACTTGAAGAGACATTTCACTATCTGCACATACAAACCTTCATCTGCTAAGAAACCATGCAAAATATCAGCATGCTTGGTTATTCCACTCCTACCCATATCTTTCATAACTAATATATACCCCCTTCCATCTTCTCCTCCCCCTCAAGCCCTGATGCATTATGTACTCTAATAACTTTATTACATGAAAATTATGCAATTAAAACATAGCTATAATTTACATACCACTTTATATCAACTCATTCTCTACGACACTTCGCCCATCCATTGTGATTCGACACATGATACTTGGAACCAGTACGAATTTGCGTAATACAGTATAGTCTAGGGGCCACTATTTACAAATTGATTGAGATTAAACTGTCAAATTCAGATTGTAGCTAACACTCATAACCAAGAACAAGTTGATGATTTATGCTTGTAAATGGAAAAAAGTTATACAGTCTAACAAAATAATTTTTTTAGTTTTAAATATTATATTCATGTATTTTAATTTTTGTCATTTATACTATAAAGTTATTTATGGAACAAATTACAGCCATGTCAATTAACATTTAAATATGGCTGGCCCAAAAATTTTTTTGAAATAATATTAAATTATGAACTTTTTGAAAGTTGAGTAAGGAGACAAAATGCAACACATGCATTTCAACTGTGTATGTACATTGCTATCAGTCGTTCCAAAACATAAAACTGGTGTCGCTGTATCACGCTCGCAGAATACCTGGATATCACACAGGCATCACATAGCTATCAATGTGATCTTAACAGTCAGTCTTGCCTTTAACGCAAGGCCAAGAAAACAGCTTATCACTTGTTAATTATTTCCCCCTTCTCAAGGCTTTTCTTTTAAATTGTATATATTTACATATTTGGTTTTACGTTTTCAGTCATAAAATGTCTCTTGTGCACTGGGTGCAGTCATGACATTGCGAATTCAGTCAGCCCAATTATTTAATGGAAAGTATTGCATGATACATAACATTTCTGCATTATATATTTAATTATTACCTTGATCATGTAGCAACCTTCAGATATAGGAGATAATTGACCTGCTGATTAACCATTCTGTTGCTTAAACACAAGAAGAAAATATATGCCAGGGGCATGTACCTTTAAATTTTTTCTGTTTGTAGTGCTAAATACTTTGTCTTGCTACGTACTTCTCGTGTACCCCAAAAAAATTATATTTATATTAATTATTTAATCAATTTTTTTTTCATTCCCTTCTACAATAAGAAATTGCATACTAAATGCTCAACACAGCCAACCATCTACACATTTATAAATATTCTGAAACTACATATCAATAAGTTCACTCTTATCTGCAGCCGATAACTGCCAGAATCCATCTAACTTTGCAAAATACAACTATTTTATTTTTTTAAAGTGCAAATCCTACATTGAGTACGAATTCCCTACCAGTACATTCAATGCTAATATGGAAATGGGTTAAGTTTCTCAACAGTGCAGTGTCTGCTTCAAGACTCTCTTACATCCATTAGTTGTTATGTACTGACTCGGGGTGTATGTAGATATGAGATTGCTGTCTGTGTTAATTTAAGTCAAAAGTTTTGAGTCCTCTACACCTCACATGCAATATGTAAATTTCATGCTGATTATTAATGCCATACATAAATGATTATTTTTTCCCAATCGTAGTAAAGAAAAATATTTTTTAATTTTAAAGTGCTTGTCAGCAGGGAACAACGTACTCCTGTAATTTCTTACAACACATTCAGAGTAGCATCAGATGCAATATAGTAATGAGAAAAAAAATCATAGAAAGAGGAGGACCAGATGAACACATTTTCTAGCAATATGAAGCAAAGTTAACACTTGCGCGCAGGTCCAGACATAGTCATTAATTAATACTTGTATATACATATTCAAACATAGTTCGTTATATCCATATATATATTTTTTAAATCACATAAATTTACAAAGTCTTTGTTACGGCCACCCTACATGGTGTCAGATAGCCAAAGACAGCATGTGTGGGAAGAGCTGTGTTACATTTTCCTATGTCTGCACCTGCACAGTAACAGGTAACTATTGAATCCACAAGCACACTTGTGTGTCTGCGCTTTCACGTCATTTTCATACCCTGTGCGGTATCAGATAACCCAAGTCAGGATGCGTGGGAAGAGCTGCATTAGTATTTTCACAGGTCAGGAATGAGTTGACAAGACATCAGTCTTTACTTACAGGCATTGTCGATTGCAGGATCAAAATTACTATTATAAAAAACATGTCCCGCCAACACTCAGGGCCTACACCCTCATTATCCACGACTGCCTGGCTACCTACAATGCGAGAGACAAAGTTGTTGAAATACTGTTATAAGTTATGAAAGTACCTGAGTTACTCACTAGCATCCAGGGATTCACTGTGCAAGTAGGATTAATTATCAGGGAAATCAAAGTAGCCTGCGCCGATGACAGTACAGACTGCCTTAAATTCAAGCCTCCGTTCTCACGACATTTGTTGGACATAAAACGCAAAACCACTTGCTTGCAAAACATTTATTGATAAATCGGAGATGTGGAACATGATAATATGAAAAGTTCACTTACTGAAATGTTAAGCGATAAATAAGTGGTCTTTGTTGCTGGTTATCAACAGAACTGGTGGCTGCGAATATATCGTCCTGAAAAAATTATAATCATTAATTTACGAACTCAGTACAGTTACATGTCATTACATAACTTGAAGCTCTTGTACAATAACCTAGAGCATAGTTGTATCACATGTGAGCAGGACTGTTCATGTCTTTGACACAACGCCCCATCTTAGACAATTAGAGTATATGTTTTGCTGGTGATGAAAACTTAAGATGGAAAATAGAATGAGTTAGCAGGCATCATGAGCAAGCACTGGCCCATCCAGAATGGAGGTAGAGTGGGGGAGGATAGTGGAGAGGGGGAAGCCAATATAAAAGTGGAGGAGAAGGCTCGTAGTATTAATTGTGACCTTACTTTCATCACATCATGTCTGAACAGTTCCGGCCGGAGGATGTAGCCATTTACTCCGATATTACAGTGGGCTTCTGCAGAGTTCACTTTCGGATACTTGGTATGCCACCGCGAATAGAAAGCTGCAATGAACTGGGTTGCATGCAATGTGGAAGACCTTTTTTCTGTGGAGCCAATGATTTGTGACTTCAATATCTGTCCAGTTTATCATCTTCGACCAGACAGCTAGCTGCCGACCTACACCGCAAAGCTTGGTGAGTGCAGCATGAGTTGAAACTGTGACTGCATTCCGTGGTGCTAGCAGCATAACATACAAGTTACGACGGCCAACAGCAATGAAATACTATGCTGGAAGGAGTATTGTGATGGCTATAGTCACACATCCATTCTCAACAAGGGCAGGTTAGTTTGGATAACCATGTGCCTACCACTTACATGCAAAGTATACCAGTCCTCTTTGTACTGAGTCATCCATTCCCCTCCATGACATCATCCAGTTGTGTACCAGTCTGCAGCCAGTCTTCTTCTGCGTAATCTGCGGTCAGCAGCAGTCAACCAGTCAAGCAGTCAACCAGCCCAACCACCATGGACCCTACATACGATGGTGACGAACCATTTTCTGAAGGCTGCAAGGAAGATGAAGAAGTGTTCCTGTTGCTTGATCCTACTAGCTCTTGAGTCAGCACCATGCATAATGTACAACTCCAGTACTTGCTACGACTACATGCATGAAGGTTTACATTGTGTGTAGTATGGTATTACTTTTAAAAATGAATGTGGTGATATTTACAGCTCAATATACTTTGAAATGTGTAGTGAGAATGTACATTTCCATCTACAGTGGAATGTTTTCACTATAAAAAACCTCCAGGGTAGTATTTTGAGTGCGAAGATAGTAATTGTGCCGTTCATCTCTGTGCTCCGAAGCTAGCACTGTCTTATGTGATGCCTGGGGACTCCAAGTACATCAAGTACAGAGAATCATGTGATAGTAAACAACATTATAGAATGGATACACCGTGTGCATCAATTTTGTGTACTTTATATAGGCAAAACCTGCTTCGAGAAGCTAGATTTTCCCCAAAAACATTCATTTAAATTCAAGTTGGACTATATAAATAAATCAGATAAGTTTGTTCATGCACCATGAACCAAGAACCACAGCTTATGTACTCCAGCAGCAGTTCCAGTCTGTGGGCCTTCCATGTTTATCCCCACAGAAGAAGATGCTGTTCCCGTCATAACATAAATAGACTCTAAAATGCTGACTTCATGTGTACGAAAAGTACTGAAACAAATATTAACTGATGTATTAGTTAAATTATTTTTTGTAGAAATTGTGACTAAATTTATGTATTTAAAAAATCTTTTATTATTTTTAATAACCCATGGGCTACATATATAGCAAAGTATATTCAAAACTGGTATATTAAAAAAAACACGGAAGTGTTATACAAGGAAAGTTTAACTAGCGAGCAGTATTGAGAGGTATCATACTAATACAACATCAATTTTAGAGGTTGAATTCATGATCACACTTCTCATGCTGGTCAACACCAAACACAAGGTTTGTTACATAACAACACCAAACCTGTATGCATCTTTATTCCAACACGAATGACTGACCTAAAAACTTTCATTAAAAAACATTTCTCAGTTCATTCGTTTGTCATATAGAACTGAACCAATTTTAAACAACTTGAATATGGCATAATACTTCAGATCCTACTGTAGCCCTCCTCCTGCCACATGCTCTCATAAATTTTATCTGAAACAGACTCTTCCTGAATTAATAAGTCTTTCAGAGAAGCAGAATGGACTGCATAAGAAATTAAACACACATTACTATATATACATAAATTTAATATATTTACTTACTATATGCATTCTATGTTAAGATTTTTTTTTTTGTAAATTTGATCTTTTCATTTCCCCGATGTTTGCAAATCATGGATAGTAGCCAACAGTCCCATCTGATATAACCCTGATCCTTCAGTTCATAGATGATTAAATATATCTCAACAATGTGTGAGAGATCTCTTGTGTTCTTGCAGGTCAATCAAATGCCTTGAGTCTATTAACCAAGTCATTGGGTTCTTCAGAAAATAAGTAGCTAGACTTCACGATTTTCTTTGCAGAAGGTTCATAATACATTTCTGCATTTATGTTAATTTCATCTCAATCATCATTAATAATTAAAGACGGGGACATCATCATAATCACATTCTTCATAACTATCAGTATATATGTCAGGGCCACTGCATTTGTCACCTTCATCGGTACTGTGCTCAGAGTCGTTATTTTGGTAATGAATGAGTTTGAGTAATTTCTTGTATTCCTCTAAATCGTCTCCAGTAAATTTTTTAGGTTTCACATAAAATAACTCGTATTGTCCTCGACTCCCATGAGTTACGTAATTGTTCACTCGTATAATTTCACTAGACAAAAACTTAATTTACTTGGGTTAGAGAAACCATTTACCATTATGCTTATAGACACAACATGCTGTATTGTTATTCTGTGATGTGTAGGTTGCGCGATACCTCTGGGCCAGTGTACTGGGTTCAAATCCATATATTACAAAAACAAACTGAATATAGAGGTGTGGTTTCAGTCGGCTGCTGATCATCATACTAGGGAGTGTCTGTGCTCTGTCATGTTTACGGGAATCAAATTTTTAGGGTCACACACAACTGACTTGGTGCTTCACATTAGTTATGTAATTTTTCCTCTTTTTTTTTTTTGTGAGGGTTACGGTTATCCAACATGGTTGTTGGATTCTGTGTTGCAATATGTTTCTAAATTTTTATGAGTTTCTTTTAATTTTTACAATTTCTTTCTCAATTATTTGAGTACAATGTAATTGGGACAATGTCAAGGTCGTCAACAATCAAGATGATATTCGTTATCATAAATGTAATTATTTCCTTGATTTGAGAATTATTATTTTGATTTTTTGCGATTTTTCTCTATGTTTGATGGTTGGTAGGTGAGGGCTAGGGGTTGTTGGTTGGGGTGTATGGGCCCAGCAGGGGGAAGTTGGGATATTTACGTAAATTTTAGGAATTAATATTTCGACTTTTTATAATTTAAAAAATAAAATTATTGTCTGGTGTGGGGGAGCAGGTTAGGTTAGCATGGCAAGGGATGAGGCATGTGATGGAGGCCTGCCAACTAAACAGTTATTAACAATCAATTTGGGGTAAGTCGTCTTCTGGATGTGGTGATTGGGGGACCTCCAAAAATGTAAACTTGATGTAATAATTTTTTGTAATATTTTTATAAATTTGAGTGTATATATTTTTTTAGTTTTTGGAATTTTTTGGATTCAAGGTCATTAAGGTTATGGGGATGGGGTCAAAGTAAATGTCACTGAGGTCATGGTCAAGGTTACTGGGGTCAAGGTCACTGGGATCGAAGTTACAGGGGCCAATGTGTTGGTCATTGGGGGTTAAGGTAAAAGTGTCACCATCATGGGCCAATGGCACAGGTCATAGTCACCAGGGTCAAGGTCATTGGGTTCAATTCACAGGTTAAGATCACTAGGTCAAGATCTCATTCCAATGTCACAGGGACCAAGGACAAGTTCACGGAGTTTAAGGGGGTTGGTCAAAGGGCTGGGGTGAGGGTATGGGCAATGAGGGGATGTGAGGGAGGGGGAGATGTGAAGGAGTGTGAGGGGGGGAGGTATGGTGGTGAGTG
>NQII01000056.1:397038-427599 GCA_002778355.1 Clitarchus hookeri | reverse complement strand
AGGGGGAGGGTGTGGTGGTGGTTTGGGCCAGGGTAGAATGGCAGGAGGGGGAGGGGGCCATATCCGCTTATTGACCCCGATCTACTGGGTCTGGCTCTTATCCTAGTTTTCTCTTTTACTGATCTGAGGATTAAGTGGCTCATTCTGCTAATATCCTCGAATCCTCATGCTCCTCTGAGGACTTTTTGGCTCTCACATCACTGAGCTTCGAATCTGCTTTGCTCATTTTTCCATTTTTGGAATTTTTTTGTGAAAAAAAGTAATTTTTTTGTTAAATAATTATTTTATGAAGTGATTTGAGGTGAAATGGGGATTTTTAAAGGCTCTGTGAGTTTTTTTGAGGGAAAAACAGGTAATTTTGATACCCTCGCTGTGAGCCCTGGCTGTGACGTCAACCAAGATGGCAGACAACTCCAAGCTGGGACTCGTGAATCATTTGCAGAATGGAAATATATCACACTACTCACACTGTTTGCGTGACAAATGAGATGTCATTCCTGTCCCAGTTTGGGTTAAGTATTTATTAGTTTAAAAATAGTGTTTTTTTATCCACTTAGTTGATAGTGAAATTAGTTATGAAAATATGATGTGCAGTAACTAGTGTAGTTTATAAAGGGAAAACGAATCAGTCGGCTATAATGTGGCATGTTTAAAGTTTAGAGCATCCTGTGCTGATTGGAAACATATTTAAGACTCATATAAAATACACTTTATATCGCCAAAAAGTAAAAAAAAATTTTAATTATTTAGGTTTGTTCTTTTTATTTATTAATATGAAATTATTTTTTTAAAATATATTATTTACATGTGTTTACTATAATATACATGACTCGATATAACATATTTTTCACTTTTAATAACCTAAATGTGTCTCTCCTGAAATGGAATCCATGTTATCCAAAGAGACAGATATTTATAATATTTTATGATGTTTTATATAAATGCAAGATATCAGAAATCTAAGTCACTGTATTTAAATTATTTAATTTAACATCATACCTCAAGTACTAAAAAATTTAATGTCTGAGAATTAATTTTGTATTTCATTCTGTTCTTCTAGAGTTCTTATGTACCCTCACAAAATAAATGAAATTTGAGTAAATCATTTACTTATGTCATTAAACCTTGCAACAAGTGCGTAAATTTAATTTTATTAAGAATGTGTTACAAAGAAACACAATAGTTTAGATTAGGAATTTTTGGACCCGGCATTAAATAAGTATGAAAAAAACTTACTTAAATCAGTTTTGAAAAGCCAAGTAAACACTTCTTTAAAATTTTTGGAATATGTCATATCTTTTAGTTTTTTTAGTTATTTTAAAGCTTTTGAAATTATTTAATATATACTAACTACGGTCACAAGCAATTTAGTATTCACAGAAGCCGTTAGAGAAGTATGCAATTATTACCGAATTTCACAATTCTTGTTTGACAAAACTGAAAGAAATAAAATATTATATGTTCACACACACTCGATTTGACATGCTTCAGAAATAACAAATGGTACTGTTTTATGTTTACATGTTGTTTATGAGGAAAAATGATGACCGTGCAATCGGTTTACACTTGACTTCGAGCAGCATGCATATCGACTCGTTACTCAATTCATGTCTGCGAGAGACTTATCATTCATTCGGCCTCCACATTACACGGACATGACGACATAGCAATCACAACCACTGAAGAATCTTCATAATATATTGCTTTCTGATAAATAGTTCCAAATGGATGTATGCATTTTACAGTGAATCATAGTCATTTAACAGTACGAAATTCTATACTGCTTTGTTTTACAACAAATGTAGAATACAGTGTCACAGTAGCTTCACTGGTAACTTAGCATACTTATTATTTTACAGTTTATATAATATCACTTCCTTTATTATCATTTTAAAACTGCTTTAAAAAAATTTTGACGCCTTATATATTTATCGAAAATTCTTTATTAGCTTAGCATACACGTGTGAATGTGAAATAGGAATGTGTATTTTAAAAATTAATTAATAATTACGAGTTTATACACGTAAAAACAATCTTAATATTCATATGTTACAAATCCTCATGAGTCGTAACAACTTTAGTATGAAAATCGCAAAAAATTATTGATTTTTTTATGACCGGATATATGCAAGCCAGACTAATGTTTTTAGGACACAGTGCTCAGATGTGTTCTTCATAAGTGCTGCCACCTATGTGCGACAAACAGAAGAGTAGTGGATATTTTCCACACTCGAACTGTAGGCTTATATCGATAAGCCTGTTCTGCCAAGTGCCTGTTCGGCCAAATGACTGCTCCGCCAAATGACTTATGCCAAATGCCTGTTTGGTCAAATGCCTGTTCCGCCGAATGCCTGGAGGGCCAAAAGCCTGTTCTGCCAAATGAATGTTCAGCTAAATGCCAGATGGTCTGGTTAAGAGGATTAAAGAAAGACGAAGGAAATTTATGTCAAACGCCTGTTTGGCCAAATCATTGTTCTGTCAAATGCCTTTTTGGCCAAATGCCTACTCTGCTAAACGTTTGTTCTGCCAAATGCCTGTTTGGTTAAGCACTTGTTCTACCAAATGTCAGTTCTGCCAAACACATGTTTGACCAAATGCCTGTTCAGCCAAACGAGTGTTCTGCGAAATGCCTGTATGTGATTTGAGAGAAAAATTTTTTGGCCAAAGCAGCGTCCCCGTATCTTCAGCAACGTGTTAATGCTTTTGCTTTGCAGTTGTTGTGAATTCATCATCTGTAAAATGTTTCCTTTTCCATTAATTTTCACAGCACCACCAGCAGTCTTGGAGCCCACATTTTCATTCTCTTCGTCACGACTATTTGTAACTTCGTTTTTCACTTTACATGTTAGCAGTGCATGTTTGTTGTTTACAACTTCTGAAGTTCGTTATGGCTCTCACTATTCATATTAAATTTCTGCAACACTTTTCTTTCCTTCATCGCCCACTGTTTTGAAACTCGATGCGAGCTCAGTTAATGTTATGGGTGCTCGAATCAGAGTTAGTTTACTTGACGAATCAGCAGGAAAGCATTATTCCCTTTTTTCTTGTATATGGTTTAGTGGCAAGCAAAGGAACACAGGCTTTACAAGTCGTGTAATGTGTCTTCAAATTATCACTTCTAGTAAATAGTGTACCATTGTTATATTGAATAATTTTGGAGGTTATTAATTTTGAAAATTTACTCTTTTCGTGTTGTCAAGCATTGCAGCTTTTACTAAAGATCTTGGCACAATAGCAACATTGTTTTCCATGTAATTTTTCAGCAGTGGGAGAAGGTACATCCATTGAGGTAAGCTCCACAGTAGACTTTGTACAATCATTGGCTTGCATCATCTTCAAGCATATGTGAATTCATGCACTTGTACTACTGCACAATGCTGACTCCACAGTGCTGACTCCTCACAGGTCTGTTTAACAACTGAGCGATTTTCTGCGGTTGCAATCATTTATATCATCATCCTGCCAGTCGAAGGCAAAGCTATATTTTAATTATCTATAGTCAGGTTGGGGAAATCAGTATGTGCCTATTTGCTAAGTGGATGGTGCCCACTTGTTCTCAGCTCTACATGATTTACTGAAGCAAGGGTCCAACCTGAACCCTTAGTAACCATTTCTTCTTCCTTTTGTCATAACTTGTGTATATTATCGTCAACAAAGCTTTATATTGTGTCTAAATGATACACATCTACAGTCGGTTCACGAGTGGAAGAAACTTTTGAAAATCAACCTTTGAAAAAACACCCTAGCCGTTAGCTTCATGCATATAACGTTACAAACAGCGGCGAGCGCGGATACAGTTATGCCGTTAGGTTGTCAGCACAAAGAGAAGAAATAGTTCTAAAGTTTTAACGTAATTTATAATTTATCGCTTACAAATGGGTTTCGAAAAGACTTGTATCTTATTATGCCAATTATTAATGACGTGATGCTAACGTACTTTGATTTCAATGTTTTTTGCATACTCACATCATCACGCTCAAGGTGAAAGTAGAGCGGCAATTTGTTTACAAACCTTCGTGACATGTGTTGTTGGCGAGATGTGGTCGACACACGTGCCAGAGAATTTGTGCGATTATCTTGTTTAACCTACAATAATTCATTTACTGGTTTTTTTTTAATACTAATATCCTCTCCTTATTATTTCTCGTTGTGCCGATTTCTTTCGTTTCTGATACCTTTATAAGAGATTACTCATAGTGCGTTCTCACGTGTTTAATATTTTTAAAATTTATTTCAGGTTTGCTTAAAATTTTATTTATTGTATTAAACGTTGTATGTTGCGGTAGTTTTTGTGTGCAGTCATGAGTTCAACCAAGGTGAATAAAAGAGAAGTCACCAACGCCAACAGGACATCATTAACCTCACAGAATCGTTGTATTCCCTAATTAGGCGAGGGGAAATGAAACCCTGCAACGTCGCGGAAAGAGCGGCAGAAATGTTGAAACGCTTCAGATCCACAGTTCTAAGGTATGTTAAAATATATGTAGTATTAACCATTGCGTTTGCAAGTTGTGTGTGCTAAGGTAAATTATGTTGGCCTACGAAATGTGTTTACAAGAACATAAAGAAAATTTGTTAATAACTTGATAACATCGTCGAACGTTGTCTACGTGTCTTTTTAACGTTTTATTTGGGTAATTATTAAGTTTAGGGGGCTTTTCTGTAAAAAAAAATAACAATAATTTCACGGAAAATGGTATATTTCCACTCCACTAATGATGCAGAACACGAATATACGACGGGCATTAACGTCCGACTAATTTCGTAACATGTGCCCACCTAACCTAACAGAACCTATCCCCACGATGGGTGAATCACTATTTTACATTTTTAAACTAACCTAGGATTGTTGGGTTTTACACTAACCTAGGATTGTAGGGTTATATAGACTCAAATGTGAGTGTATGAATCACCTAACCAAAAGGTGGTATTACAATGCGTAATTAAAAATAAAAACTACTTTGTGTTGGGGTTTGTGTACCCCTGCGAGGGATTCTTCATAAACAACCCAATATATACAGTGAAAATTTATTATAAAGACAACTAACAATGGTAAGGAAAATTGCCTCTATAGTGAGTTTGTTATAGTCAATTAATTTTATATAGGTTATGGAGAGATGGTGCATTTTAAGATTCTGAAGAAGGAGCTTGTTTTGTATTTATAAGTTACATTGCGGCATTAATTGCCATTGTTATACGTCACTAAATAGATTACAGTCGATATAACTGGAACTTCCCCTACTATTAAACATATCTGTATCACTTCACTAAACATGAGAGGACATCGTAATCGATGAAATCGCAGTCATAATCTTTTAAGAAAACAATTGTGTATTAATGCATTTCCCCAACACCACTGTTCTACAGCCATTGTCTTTTAGTTATTGTAAATTATCAGTGTCATATTTTTCACTTTCAGTGCTACATAGCCAACCTAATTTGCATAATTTAAAAAGGACCATAATTTAGTTATTGGGTCAACTACAGTTACTGATACCAAAAACATACAAGGGTTTGTTTGCAAATGATGTGTGACAATGTGATATGCTCTGCCCTGTGTTAGTTTTGGTTAGTTTAATAGGTGCCAGGTATTGGTTACTATATAACCCTACAATCCTAGGTTAGTTAAAAAAAATGTAAAATAGTGATTCACTNTAGGTGCCAGGTATTGGTTACTATATAACCCTACAATCCTAGGTTAGTTAAAAAAAATGTAAAATAGTGATTCACTTATTGTGGGGTTAGGTTCTGTTAGGTTAGATGGGCACATATTACGAAATTAGTCGGACGTTAATGCCCCTCGTATATTCGTGTTCTGCATCATTAGCAGAGTGGAAATATAAGATTTTCAATGAATTATTTTTATTTTTACAGGAAACCCTATAAACTTAATAATTACCAAAATAAAACGTTAAAAATACACGTAGACAACGTTCGACGATGTTATCAAGTTATTAACAAATTTTCTTTATGTTCTTGTAAACACATTTCGTGGGCCAACGTAATTGATCTTAACACACACAACTTGCAAACGCAATGGTTAATACTACAGATATTTTAACATACCTTAGCACTGTAGATCTGGAGAGTTTCAACATTTCTGCCGCTCTTTCCGCGACGTTGCAGGGTTTCATTTCCCCTCAGCTAATTAGTGAATACAACGATTCGGTGAGGTTAATGATGTCCTGTTGGCGTTGGTGACTTCTCTTTTATTCACCTTGCTAGAACTCATGACTGCACACAAAAACTACCGCAACATACAACGTAAAATACAGTAAATAAAATTTTAAGCAAACCTGAAATAAATTTGAAAAATATTAAACACGTTAGAACGCACTATGAGTAATCTCTTATACAGATTTCAAAAGCAAAAGGAATCTGTACGAGAAGGTTAGCACAAATTAAAGTCATACGTTATGAAAAATCAAATAATAAATAGCTGATATTAGTATTAAAAAAACAGATAAATGAATTATTAGGTTAAACAAGAATCGCACAAATTCTCTACAGCACGGCCATCCGGGGGCTTATGAGAGATTGGCGTTGCCATGTTAATGTTGTTGGATGGACTCCTTGAATGTTGACACATTTCATTGCAAAGTATTGTGTCTATAATATGTAATCAAAGTGAAAGTTTTTCTCCCCCACCCAATCCCCCAGTCAAAATCAAACCTATACACACACACACAGAGAGAGAGAGAGACACAGGCACGCACACGAAACATCTAATTTTTAATACTCACATTTTGGGTTTATATAATGAAATGTTTTTTCACTTGCTTCACATATATTTTGTGTGAAATTCTCAAGATTAAAAACTTTATGCTTGTGGAATATCCATTAATAATAAATACATTACTTTTTTAATGGGTACGTGCATGTACGAACACATGTACACACACACAGTGGAATGTAAACATTGCCATGTGACTGCCACATGGCAATGTTTGTTTACCCTTTGGCAGAAGGATACGAAATGGGCTTGAAAGTAGATCTTTAGCAGGGCTTCAAGAAAGTCTCTTCCAGTCATGAACCGACTATACTTTCCAGGTCTTGAAGTCTTGCGCTATATTCATGTAAAAAAAAAGAACTCGTACGCCTATATCTTTCACAAGACGTACTCTTCAGCCACAGTCTCCTCTCAGCCACCATCTCCTCTCAGACACTAACTCCTCGCAGCCATCGTCTCCTCGTAGCCATCGTCTCCTCGCAGCCACCGTCTCCTCTCAGACACTAACTCCTCGCAGCCATCGTCTCCTCGTAGCCATCGTCTCCTCGCAGCCACCGTCTCCTCGCAGCCACCGTCTCCTCGCAGCCACCGTCTCCTCGCAGCCACCGTCTCCTCTCAGACACTAACTCCTCGCAGCCATCGTCTCCTCGTAGCCATCGTCTCCTCGCAGCCACCGTCTCCTCGCAGCCACCGTCTCCTCGCAGCCACCGTCTCCTCGCAGCCACAGTTTCCTCGCAGCCACCGTCTCCTCACAGCCATCGTCTCCTCACAAGTATAGTCTCCTTACAAGTATACTGAAATTCTTATCACACTAGCAACATGAGTATCTACTCCATATAGTTGTTGCTCTTGATGACATATATCATCAGTGGGATTTAAACATTTTTTTTAAGAATCCATTCATTCTAACATTTTATATAGTACTGTAACCACATTACCAAACAGTTAAATCTTCAACAGTTTCTTCCAGACAAGTCCTTCGCTCAGCTTGAACTCATGGTCACACTTAAAGCAGACAAGTGACAAATAAGCCCGGCCAGCATTCTTCAAACACTACTGCCAGACTGACCCCTCACAAGACTGATACCTCACAAAACTCCTGCCGGCTGACTCCTGCAACTAACTCCTGTCGATTGAATAACAACTAACCTCTAGTAACAAATATATTAATTTATATGTGCGTATTATTCATTACGTTGATTGCATGCACTGTTGAGTTTCAACAATTAGTTATATGGCACATGACCAATGCTGTTTGACAAGCTATTGCCTGACTAATTCTCAAGCTACATGAACGGATGATGGTCAACTCACCATCAGATCGGGACTCTAAACGGCAACACACTCTCCAACATCTTTGATACCCAGACGCATGTCTCCCTGTTTGCGATGCATTTTACAAACCATTCATTTATTGTACAAACTTTCCCTCTTGAATTCATTTTACGAAACACATTGTGAACAATGCATCTAATTGGAGGAACATTTCTTGTACTTCTCTTTTAAGGAACCCGGCTTATACTCACAGAAGGTACTCTGCCATACATTTTAAATGTAATAAATGTATAGGAGCACTCTGAGAAAACTGACACATATTCGCGCAAGAAGAAATTGCAGATAAATGGAAAATGCACAGATATTATTGAACCTACATTGGTGAAAAATGCAAAATGAATACCACTAAAGCAGTGACGTAGAAACACCAAAAGCACTTAGGAGTACTTATAGAGGGGAGTACATGCAATGATCAACAGTGCTGTGCTGTGGACAGAGTAGGAACCGCGTACTATGCATAACACCGCTGCACCCAATACAACTGTAATTGGCTCTGTGAAAGAGTAGTCTGTTGTTTTAAGCATCGACCTGTGTGTAGTAAGCATTGTAGACATGCCACGGCGGCGTAGACGACCATACTTCGTGCAATTAACAGACTTTGAAAGAGGTCGTATTGTGGGTCTGAGGGAAGCTGGATTGTCCTTCTGAAGAATTGCCCAATACATAGGACGTAGTGTGTCTGCTGTGCATCATTGGTGATGCTGGTGGTCCAACTATGGTGCACATGCTCGTCGACCTGGTTTTGGATGGCAGAGGCATATGGATTTCCATCTGGATCGCCGCATCAGACGAGCAGCCATTGCTGATCACATGGTGACCACCGCACAGATTAGGGCCACTGTTGCACTCAGGGTGTCAGCTAGGACCATCAACCAACCGTTTGCTGGACGCTGGGCTATGATCAAAGTTGCCACTCTCCAGGCTTCCCCTCACACCTCACCAACGTGCAGCCTGCCTCGAATGGTGTTACGAACAACGCAACTGGAGGGATGAATGGTGTGGAGTGGTGTTAAGTGATGAGAGTAGATTCTGCCTTGGCTCCAGTGACAGTTGTTTGCGAGTGCAGCATCAACCAGGAGAGCGGCAACATCCAGAGTGTATACGGCAGCGACATACAGGACCAAATCCTGCATCATGGTCTGGGGAGCAATAGTCTACAATGACAGTACACCTCTGGTGTTTGTTGAAGAAACACTGAATAGTGAATGCTACATCCAGAACATCATCCAACCCCTTTGGTTGCCGTTCCCACAAAACCAAGGATATGTCCTCTTCCAGCAGGACAATGCCTGTGCACACATCTCGTGTTACCCAACGTGTTCTCAAAGCTGTTCGTCAACTCCCCTGGCCAGTACGATCACCCGACCTGTCCCTCTGTCCCCCATTGAACATCTGTGGGACATGGTGGGGCGGCCTTTGGTGTGGTCTGCAATACCAGCAACAAACCTCCACCAGTTGCAAGAACAGATGGAATTAGCGTGGAACACTATTCCCCAAGATGAAATCTGACACCTTTATGATAATCTCTACGCAAGACTTCAGGACTGCAGGACTGCATTGTCACTAAAGGAGGCTACACAAGATACTGACATTGTTGTTCAAGACACTCTGTAGCCTCTGTCCGTAGGTGTATGACCCTGTGATCATTATCATATACAATGTACAATCTGTATAATTATTCAATAAAACCTTTATTCATGTGGGACCATTGCGTCCGGGTGTTCATTTTCCGTTTTCCACCAGTGTATTTATAAAATATACATCCTACTAATGTTATAAATGCGAAAGTCTGTGAGTGTGTGTATGTTTGTATGTTTGTTAGTTACCACTCAGCTCCATAATGACTGAACGGATTTTTATGAAATTTGGTATGTAGGTACTTTAGGTTCTGAAATAGGACATAGGATACTTTTTATCCCGGAAAATTGTACGGTTCCTGTGGAATAACAACAAAACGTAATTCTGTAACGGCTGGGAACGTGACCAAAATATTATTTCCTCTGGTGTCAGAGTTTATCAGGCTGCCCAAGGACCTCTGAAATGGCTTAACGACTGCTATCAATCGATAACAACCAGGACAGAATATTTAACGTACCCTCCGAAGCCCGGAAGCGCTCAGATGTTATGCCACTAAACGGTCACCCATCCAAATGTGTGTTGCTGGGAACGTTGCTTAACTTTGGTGATTGATTAAGATCCCTCAGCCAAGCGCAAAAAGTAGTACCTAGGTACACTTATTTCTAAAGCTACAACTTGATGAAACTCAGGTTTTGCTTTTTATACATCGACGCTGGAAAGCGGAAATGTGGTAACTACACAATAGTTGCACAGATACACACTTCAAAAACAATACCATACTTCTTGGCTATCTGGTAAAAAATATTTACTTCCTTTTGTGTTGCCGTAATCAGATAAAAACCTAGGCCAACATAATATAATTTTATAGTTCTGTTTTCACATAAATGAATAAGAGTTTGTGTGTAAACTGCACATACATGCCAACCTCTACCCCACCTTAGATAGCACCTTACACATGCTTGTTGGTGCGCCAGGGGTACCTCTTTAAGGATCATCATAGCATGACGATCACACGTCTTGGTAACAGTATTTTGCTTACATACCAGTTTTCATTTAGGACATATTAGGTAGGTAGGGCTTAACATCTTGTCGACAGCAAGTACATTAGTGATGGAGCAAGTAGCTTAGAGAAGCAGACAGAGCAGGAATCAGCCATGGAGGAAACCATACCAGCATCCGACTGGAGATATTTCGGGAAACCACTGGAAAACCGAAATCAGTATGGCCGAACCAGGACTCGAACTCAGGTCCTCCCAAATGCTAGTCCGAAAGTTAAACACTGTGCCACCTCGCTCGGTTACGTATTAGGAATGAAATTGCTAAATAAAAGATGCATCCAAAGCCAGAGCTGCACAAGCTTAGCAAAGACACGAAAACGGAACTTTTAATGGTACAGCCAGGTCACAGTTAAAAACACATTTTGTATGCATTGCTTAATTTATTTTTGCATACAGCTCTCCTTTTATCCTTCAATAGCTACACGTAAACATAAAAAAAAAAATGCTTTCACTAGCCTGGCGATTACAACTCACATATGCCAACCATACTAAACAGCATGGAAGGGTTTGTGATTAAGTACTTTTTTAAAAAATGAATAACAATTCAGTTCCTTTAACATTTGTGTCAACCCCTGAAGTTCCTCTACCTATTTGATTTGCTAACAAGTACTGTACGTATACCAAAGGTCTTGTGTAATATTTCCTCAGTTTTTGAGAGCCTTTTTACTATTTTTCAGTCACGCAATTTACGAATGTGTCATAGCGATCTTGCAACTACACCTTAAGGTAACTGTCATGTTGTTTCATTTAATTGCTTACCATGTCTAGAGCTGTTCAGCTAGAATCTTGACATTAACACCACATTTTCTTCACTTTATTGCTCTATCAGACCATGGTACACCACTAATGAAATTACAGCATTACTTTCATTTGTTTAAATTAAAAGTGTTCGTCCGCAAGTGTTCAATTACCATGTAACCGTAGTGCCTTCGAGATGGAGCAGTGTGCTTATTTCCGGGTAAAACACTAATGCGTAATAAATGACAACTGAACCGATTCTCTTCTGTTTGCTTTGTACATATACTTATTCCATGCTTACGTTCACGTTATTAAAAATTTGTCACAACCCACAAAGTTTCAGGCTACGCTGACCCTGATGTGGGTCTTCCCGGAACACTGTTTCCCTAGCCTTATGTTACAAAAATACCAAAGCTAAGAATGTTTCTCTCTTTATTGATGCAGATGTCGGGAGCTTTGCAATTTCTAACTGCTATGGCAAACAGAAGAAAAACACAACACATTAAAACAATGGTAATTCTGTGTACTTAAAAAACAAAATTTCGTGGTTTAAAATGGACAACACATCTAAAATCCAACCAACTTGCACCTTCTCCTAAAACCTTCTTTCCCTTTATGTAAATGATGAACTTATCCTTTTGTCATAATTTTTCAATATTAAAAGTTTTTACTCAATCTTGTATGTGATCAAAATCTATTTTTAATAAAGGAATTTTTTAATTAAAATTCTTAATTACTTCCTAACAAGGGGAAATGTTATTTAAGTGAATAAACTATCATATTTTCTGGGGTCGCTCCCGAATTTCTGTGCCGGACAATGCCGCTGGCTTTCTCGTGGATCTCCCGTTTCCCATGTCCTTGCGTTCCAGTGCTGCTCAATACCTCGTTTCACCCTCATCGGCTCTCAAGACCTCAATGTTAAGAGCCGTCCAAGTCTCTTCACACACTCTTCATACATATTTTCTATATATTATTTTCTAATTTTTTTAAATTATTAATTTTAAGTTTCTTATATTATTAATTTTACTGTTCAAGATAGTTTGGATGCGTTCTGTACTCAAGTCGGCACAACACTTGTTTCGTTGTCACTGTAGGCTATATGTTCGACTACAGTAATATGAACTAATTATGAACTAGACAAGTAAAATGGTTAGTGAATCATTTATCCATAGGTTACATAATTGATTATTACAGACCAAAAAATATCTATATGTCCATAATGTACACAGTTGTGTTCACTGTGTCTATGACAACACCACATTGCCTAAGGCAGCTGTAATAATTTTTTAATGTGGAAAAATGTAATGAAACATTAATGAAAATATATTTGGCTTTCTTCGGCCTAAAAGCAAACTCAAATGTTCACTAGCACACAGAAATAAAACATAGTTTATATTTTAAAAATAATGTTTTTATACAGTATAGACTATATAAATATATATATTATATACATACACACTAGAGAAAATAGGATGTGAGATTACTTGTCTGTGAATGTTGGAAAGCTTTGAGCCGTTGATGCAAAATTATGGATCGTAACTTTTATTATTTTTTTATCTACATGCCATACGGTGTTAATATGTCAAAGCTTAAAGAAATTCACAATGCTGGGAATTTTTGAGCCACATTTTACTTTTTAACAGCGTATAATTTTTTTAATTTTTTAACACTTATCTTGTGCAGTGGCGGTTTTAAGGGGGGCGGAGGGGGCGACCACTCCTCCCCTCCAAGAGCCAGAG
Organism: Clitarchus hookeri; assembly: GCA_002778355.1. Taxonomy (NCBI): domain Eukaryota; kingdom Metazoa; phylum Arthropoda; class Insecta; order Phasmatodea; family Phasmatidae; genus Clitarchus; species Clitarchus hookeri. Next base: position 414,421 of record NQII01000056.1, on the reverse strand, counting down.
AAAAAAATTTTTTTTACACAGTATTTCCTGGGATTAAAATGTATATAGTAAAAAAATATTAAACAGTTCCTAATAAATATTTGGAAGATAATCACTATGTGCATTTATGTACTTACACACAAAAACATATTATTAACACTCACTTAGACCCGTTTCAATTTTTATCATGTCGCCATTCAGTCCGCTAAGAATTTGGATGAAAATACTAAACTGTTAAATATAACCATTTAAAGGTGACGAAATAATCAAGTTAGTTATCAAAAAAACATGTACATGAGAGTTTGCATGTATGTGCCTACAACAGTTTTAACACCAGCAATGCAACAGAATTGCTGCATTCCTCCTCTCGACTGAGGTAGCCACTATTCACTTNTACAACAGTTTTAACACCAGCAATGCAACAGAATTGCTGCATTCCTCCTCTCGACTGAGGTAGCCACTATTCACTTCAGGATGGGTCTTTCTCACCATGATGTATTTTTTTATGCTTGTTGATTTAAGCTTTAAGAATTTACTTTTAGAAAAAGCGTCTTGAGTCATAGTGTATAGTGCAGGAGTAACATCTCAATTATTAATGTATAACTATTTCACAACTTGAATAATATAAATATTACTTGCCTGAAGAAAACTCATTAGCGTGCAAAAGAAGGGCATGGGGTCTGTTAAAAAATATTTACTTGTTTAAGAATTTTATTCACTTAAGACTTCTTTTCTGGAAAATATCCCGATGTTTCTCATAAATATGACATATTTTAAAAGTTGTATCAAGAAAATTATTTTTAAAATATACTAATTGAAATTTAGGTAATAGTAGATTCCTTTACATCCTCGATGGTCGTGTGGTTAAATGACAGATGTGTCACTCATCTCTCAACTGTCTCTTATATTGGGTGTGTTTATAACAGCCTCATAAGAGACAATTTTGGTGTTCATTGATTCAAGGAAATGAGAGTAATTATTATCCTTGAAAAGTAAATGTTAACAAGAAGAGCACGAACAAGAAAACGATGAGCAGTTAGAAACAACTAATTGGTGTAAGGCTACGTTACATGGTTTTCAGAATGATACAGGATGTATAAATATAACAGGTCGTATTGGAATCACAACAGACAAATGCACGAATGACTTCAAAACTCTGTGGTGGTTTTCAAAAAATACAGAGAGTAGCAATCAAGTAATTCATTGTCTTTACTACAGTTTGTCTAGAATTGGTCTATATCAAATCACCAACTGTTCAAAGTTTCAGGAATAGAGCTGTAATAATATTGAAAGCCATTAATTTCTTTACTACATTTTCATACAAAATGCTGTTCTTATCTCGATACTTTGGAGGACAATTAAGGAAACTGTGCGAGACTTGCTGGATGAAATGCCATACTGCAGTGTTAACAGTTTAATTTCCAATTGCACAAAGTAGCAGAAACGCTGCAAATTGTTTTTAAATGGAATGCATGGCAAGCAGACTGCTTTCAATATTATGGAAGAGAAAATTAATCTTTTGAGCAAGAATAGAAATATGTAACCTTTTTGCTAAAGCTGAAGAAACTACAAAATCATTATGTATGACTATCATTGTCTCTCGTACCTTCAAACAGCAAACTTTGCACTGTAAAGTATCTGCAAATACTCCTAAACATTAGAATGTCAATGTTAAAACCTCTTCTGACAAATTTTGCCTAACGCTGTGCTCGAATTCAGGTATCTACTAGTGTATTTGCATCCTTGTATACTTCACAAACCCTTGTCGCCATACTTGATGATTTAGAACAGCCAATGTTGTTGGCTTCGACCACAGCTGTTATTCAGCCAATTCCTNCCTTGTCGCCATACTTGATGATTTAGAACAGCCAATGTTGTTGGCTTCGACCACAGCTGTTATTCAGCCAATTCCTCTTTTTGAACATGCATTTCGGTGAAGAACTTGTTAATTGCCCAAATATTGTAAGGTTAAATCAAGGATTTAATATTATTTAAATTGGACTTACATAACATTTATTGTCATGCTGATTTTATGCGAGTTTGCAATTTTGATTGCTGGTTTTACATTAGCTTCTGTTGGTTATGAACAAATAGGCGTAATACGAATTTGTTTAGAATTTTTTTAATGTATCTTTTTATAATTATTAACTTAGTTCAAAATGCTATGCCTTCGAAGTAGTGATGTTCCCCTATTAGTTTTTAAATATAATCATTATGTCGAAAATCAATTATAATCTACAAAATTAATCTCAAAATGGCGGCACATGTAAGCCGCAAAACCGCGAGAAATCTACATGTTTGTTTACTTGTATAGTTGCATAATTCACTTGCAATTCAGACAGCACTGATGATGTCACTTCCAGGGACAGGTACACATGAGTATGTACGTACTTCAGGCTGATTCGGACACAGCATGAGATTTCTAATCACGTTTCTCCAGTGAATTTGTTCATGCAAAATATTTTTAATGACCTCTTATCTGGCCATAGATATATATATTAATACAACAAAGGAAAACTTGAAACTTTTTGCACCTCTATACTGTATTGTTTTTAAAATGAACTGCAAAGCCACCTAAAGCAGAGTTTTCATTGTCAGAATTTTGTAGTAGAACAAGTACGTGCTACATACATTTGAAGATTGCTTTTTAAACTGCTGTCTTGCATATCAGTGAGTGTTGTCAGTCCCGAGCACACATACTCCATATTGCANGAAGATTGCTTTTTAAACTGCTGTCTTGCATATCAGTGAGTGTTGTCAGTCCCGAGCACACATACTCCATATTGCACAGAATTAATGCATTATTCCTATCACACTGTGGATAGAAATATCTCAGTGGGCTTACTTTAAAGGACGTGCATCGGGATATTTCGACTGACAAGAGAAGGTAGTTAATCGTTTTGCACCAGGAGCTGCATGTGAGAGAGCCTCATTTGTAAAGTAATACAGCAGCTGTCGCAGCCCTTCTTCAGTTAAGCACGACTGTTCTGAGAAAAGAACTTTTAAATATTAAGGTTTTTTTTTTGCTGTAATTCAGAAAACTTGTCAAGGAAATGTGTTCTGAATATAATACAAATCTCACACTGATGAAATATAATTTATTTATAAATTAAAATACTCCTATTTTTTAACTGATATCTTTATATTGGTATAATTGAAATAAATGAATTTGTTGTCTTGGTATAAATTATGAACTGGTGTAAAACATTTCACTGGTATTGTAAAACGTAATTTTTTTTAACTGCTGGTATATAAATATTTGTTTCCAAATGAACTTTGCCACGCTGACAATTACTGAAAATATTCCCTCTACACATATTGAATTATTAAGATAAAAGGCAATGCCACACAAAAATATACAATACTCTTTATCACAAAACTTTTATTACATTAAAAAGTCTGGAACATTTTCAAACTCAAATTTATGATAGCCATCATCATACAGAAGAATTAACACAAAATATGATTTTTCTTCCAAGAAATGCACAATTGTAAAGTGAAGGCAGCTGAACATCGTCAGGTTTTCCTTACTGATTGCCACTTAAACTCTCTTCCAAGTTTTGTGTCCAGGAATGCATCTTGTAAAACTAAAGTTTGAGAAAGTCTTTTCTTATCTGAAGGACCTTTATTTCTGTCCAATGTACATATTCTTATTTACATTATCATAATGTGTATTTTCTACGCATTTTTCTCACAGAAGCCTTTTCCATTAAAAAAAATTTTCTGTTGCCAGTTCTTTCACATTTAATGAAACCAGAATTTTTTGCTGATTGGATAACTGTACACAATAAAATTGTATGTTCATTTTACAATCAATTCTGTGGGGAAAAAATAGGTGTAGCCAAAAAATATTGTTACAACACTACAGTAAAACACAATTTTTTTACAACGCACTTTAATGAAACATTCAAAATTGTGTTATGTTTATAATAAACCATTCTAGGGTACTTGTTTGTTAAAATTCCACGTTAGGTTTACCTACGCCACAGTAACATGTAAAATTTGCTCTATGTTTACTTGTGTTACAAATAATAATATTGGTGACTAGTTTCCGAAGAATATTTTGTAAAAATATAGAATAGTTTTACAGTGCAGCTATAGTGCAGGTATATAGAGCGAGAAAATTGTAATTCATGGTATTATGCTGTACCACAAAATAATGTCAAGCTGACTTAAATGTGCTGTTGGCATAACATTATAACAAAGACAAAACTCAGGTGTCCATATAACACGATGTTCAAAGATTTGAAAATGTATTTTTATAGCACATATATTTCTCTTTCCAATTCACTACAAGGACAATTAAAATGTCTTTTAACTGCAGATCAGAATACATATATGCTAAAGTGCAATAGAGAGATGTCTTTTTATTACAGTGAACAGACACAAATTCATAGTGTGTTTCTGTCAAATTTCAAAAGCAAAATTTTTAAAAAATATGTTTCAAAGACACACTGTTTTGAAGCGAATATGTTTCACGATTATATACTAATTTTAAATGATATTATACAAGCTCTGTGAAAGATATTTCTAATAAAAAATATTTGTGGCACATTTAAGCATTTCAGTAAATGAGGTAGAATAAGTTTTGAGTTAAAAATCTTTACGTCACAACTGCTTTGTTGAAATGTTTACATAAATCATTAAAACTGTAATTTATATNTTTTGAGTTAAAAATCTTTACGTCACAACTGCTTTGTTGAAATGTTTACATAAATCATTAAAACTGTAATTTATATATATTTTTTTAATTTTATGATTTTACGGTATTTTTCAGCTCTGTTTGTTAAAATGCTGTACAGTGGGAAACGTTAAGAATGTTCATATAACAGTTCAAGTAGGTACTGCAAAATAGACAAAACTGTTTCCCCAGATTTTTCTGTACAAAAAAAAAAGCTTTACTGTTGATATTTGAATCTCCAACAACATTGCAAGCAAAATTACGTTTAATTACACAGCTTATAACCAAAATTTATATGATTTTTTAATGTAATTAGACATAGGAAATCAAATTTTACAAAATTTTAATGGCTACATTTGATAATGATACTTTTTTTTATTTCATGGCAATATTGACATTCGAGGGATTATACATACAAAAAAACTACCAACCGTATGACAACCATTAAATGTGTTGATAAAAAAAACAATAAAATTTTCCAGAAACCTTTTTTTTTTTTTGGATGCAAAAAGGATTTACAGAATACCACACATAAGTAACTCAGAAAATGAAACAAAATTGCTTACAATTACTGGATATAAATGTTATAAGAATTGGGATTTCCCAAGTTCGGGACATTACACAGACAACCGCCCCCCTAAGACATTTGCTTAAATCTGCTATTGATCTTGTGTTGCGTCATGCATAAATCTTGCCCCATCTTTGTCCATCAATATTATGTGCACGTTTGTCACGTTCCGACATTAAAGTCCATTCTGAAGCCCTGCTTGAGTTCTACTTTCATGCGAATAAAATTACATCAAAGGGACAACGAACTGCATTCGTACACACTAACTTTCATAATATTTTTCTTACTGACACACCTATTTACATTATCTACATGTAAAATATAGGTAACAGTCCAATTAAGCCAATAAATTATGATACTTATGATACGTGACACATAGAAAACGTCCATTTACATGTGGTGACTTTTCGAAAGTTTGATTCAAAAACCGTGAATAGAACTGTGTTTCAGACTGTTGGGAATGAAATATTTATACGTGAATTTACTGTATTTGTATATGCACTATAAAAACCATAGTTTAGAAACTGTATTTTATTCAGAGACTTTAAGATGCCTGCCTACTTGAGCTGTGTTTCCATGTGTTTAAATAGGAATATTATTCATGATGTTGATGTATTATGTACATTATTCACCACATTAATCTATGTTCCTGCTACTTATATATTAAAAAAATATAGATTTCAGTAGGTATATCTTGGCAGATGTTACGAGCACGATCGTATTTGATATATATGTATAAGTTCAAAATTGGTACTCACCATAAAGCGAATATAGTTCGGTTAATGACTCCTTATAACATGTAATGTTTTCCTGTGTGGACTGATACATAGTTCTGTGCACATGTGGTGTGATTTTTTTNATGACTCCTTATAACATGTAATGTTTTCCTGTGTGGACTGATACATAGTTCTGTGCACATGTGGTGTGATTTTTTTATGGTTTCAAAGTATGGGAAAAAGGTGGAAATGCAGTTTTTATGCTTCTTGTTTGCGTATTTTTGCACAATACTAGCAAAGCAATGGAATCTCACGAAGTAGTTTTCCAATATCCATTGAATGTGTGTGGATTTGGGCAAAGTTTTTTTCAGGAGAGCTTGGTCACACGGTGTTGCCTGCATGCTGCAAGGCGGTGCTGACTCTCACAGTGTAACCCGAGAGAAGACTGCAGCTGGCAGACAGATAAGCGGGACCGCCTGCCTTATAGATAAAGCATGCACGGTCCCTCGTCGCGCTCCATTGCTTCGACTAGCTGCACCTGGCCGGCCGGTGTCTCGTGGTCAATAAATGCATTCTAAAACTATGATCTGCGGTGTGACTCTCTCTGCNCTGCACCTGGCCGGCCGGTGTCTCGTGGTCAATAAATGCATTCTAAAACTATGATCTGCGGTGTGACTCTCTCTGCGAATATTTTGTATGAAAACCGATATTATTACTAACTATCCAATGCCTCAAGCAGGTAATTTAGATAATTTTTTTATTGGATCACATTTTTCCTTTGACCTTAAAAGTAAACAATATGAATGTTAATGAAATATATTGTCTTTCATCTAGTTGTGTCCCCCTGCTTCTGGCCTATTTGATTTTGCTAAAATTATAAAAGAAATTGTAATCTGAAAAATGTAAAGTTTTTAAATNCTGCACCTGGCCGGCCGGTGTCTCGTGGTCAATAAATGCATTCTAAAACTATGATCTGCGGTGTGACTCTCTCTGCAAATATTTTGTATGAAAACCGATATTATTACTAACTATCCAATGCCTCAAGCAGGTATTTTAGATAATTTTTTTATTGGATCACATTTTTCCTTTGACCTTAAAAGTAAACAATATGAATGTTAATGAAATATATTGTCTTTCATCTAGTTGTGTGTCCCTGCTTCTGGCCTATTTGATTTTGCTAAAATTATAAAAGAAATTGTAATCTGAAAAATGTAAAGTTTTTAAATTAAAATAATTGAGTCTTCTAATTTTATATATACCTTATTTGAACATCCTAGGTGGCTGGAGAGGTTGGGGGGGGGGGACAGAGGTCCAGCAGGGTTATGATGGGAGGGGTGTTGTGGTGGGAGGAGGATGGATGACCAGCATACACAACAAGAAACTTCACTGAAGAGAAATAAATATTTTAATGAATAAACACAAAATGTAATAAATAAAGTAAAAATAAATATTTTAAAAAATAAATGCTTTAAAAAAATGTTTTAAGTACATCTTTTCATTTTTAATGAGAAAAAATATTTCAAGGAAAGCGGCTAGAAATCTTTTTACTACACATTCTTATTATGGAATAATTATGACAACAAAAACTTACATTCTTTTAAATATAATTTTTTCCCCATACAAATGATATTATATATACCTCATTTAAAACCTTACTTCCCTACCTGCACCTATAGTTCAGTCGGCTAGGGCGTCCACCATGCTGGCGTTCCAAGGTCAGGCAGTTCCGCACTCCTCCACAACATTTTTTTAGCTCTGGAAATTAAAAAAAATAACACCCCCTAGCGGCTAATTCTAGTACCAACATGGCGGCCGAGTGAGAGTGACACCAGTTCCCCTAGCATGTGGCAGTTTAACGAAGGACAAGTGAAAACAAGATGGTGGACAATGGTGGCACACACTAGCAGCAATAAACAACATTGCAAGCATCAGTGGTGCACTCTAGCGGACGATGAGAGAACTACAGCAGACGACATCCAAGATGGTGAGGGTTGAACAAAGGTGAGTAATCGGTAAACAAGATGGCGACCAAAAACAAGATGGCAGGGGGTTGAACAAAGGTGAGTATTCAAGAAATATGATGGTGGGTTGAAGCAAGATGGCAGACGAAGGTCAAGGTTAAGAACATACAAGATGGTGGCTGTAACATCCAATATGGTGTATGGCACCACGGCGCCACAACTATCTTCCCTTCTTCTCAGATCGGCTATACCTATCTACTGTCATGTTGAGGTATAATAATGTTTATAACAATTGGTTGAATTGAGAGTACTTACATGTCCTAACATTAAATTTTAATTTCTCTTGCACACCTTTGTCCACTTTTTAGAGGGGCCATGGTAGTGTAGTGGTTAGACTACTTGCCTCCCACCTAGGCGATTTGGGTTCGATTCACAGCAGGGTCGTGCCCGGATTTTCGCCTGTGGGAATCGTGCTGGTCAATGTCTTTGGTCTGCGGGTTTCTTGGGGATCCCCCGTTTCCCCTGCACTTGCATTCTGGCATTACTCCATACTCACTTTGTTTTACCCTCATTGACTCTTATGACCTCAATGTTAAGAGCTGCCCAAATTTCTCCACTCCACTCTGCTTTTTAGCAACGTCTTGGACATTCGGAAAACTAACATATTTTATGTTACTGTCTTTAGTTTTTTGGTAATTGTTGCACTCGTACACTGCACAGCTTAGCATTGTGTCAGTCTCTTAAAACATCACAATTGTAATACAGGTATGCTGCAGGCAACACAGCAACAAGTGTGCATGGTCTCATTGAGTTAAGTCTGCGAACAGTGTGCTGATTAACAGTGTCTGCTTTTGTTTCTCTTTTTCCCCTTGCCCTATTTCAGTCTGAGGCATAGAAATCCAACAGGTCTCTTTCTTTCAGGTGCAGTCAGTTGTTCCAGGATTCTAGGGTTGGGCGGATCGGAACAATCAGCTTTTCTGAAACATAGGAGCTCGGATGGCAGACTGTTTTGGCACATACTGCCAGCACACAGGACACAGACCTCCACGACTGTGCTGAACAGCACATGACTTGATTAAGACATGTCACATGTTCTGGGATATGATTTTAGTTGGATAAAACTATGTGATACATGGAAAAGTCGGGCCTCTCAATTCTGCACAGAATACTTAAGCTGTTTTTGGTTATAACATCAAATGTTATAATATTTACTATTCTAAGGGAGAAACTTTTTAGTGCTAAATAATGAAGTAATCGCAACATATAGACAATTCTTGCTATGTGGTACAAAGAAATGTGGTAAACAAACCTACAAAAAAGTGACAAAATTTCCATTATTTTGAAATATACTCATGATTGTACGGCAGGGAAAAATAATTGATTCTATGATTCTAGATTATCACAACATAGAAAGTATAATTCACAGTTCTAAAGAACATAAATTACATTTTACTCTCAGGACTCTGGTGCAACATCTTTTGATGTAGTACGTTTCATTAAAAGCATTAGCACATTTCCATAATAACTAAATACAGAACAGAACACATAATAATAAACAAACAAGTAATATAACACAGGACGGAACACAGAAAGTGGTACTGTTTTGTGTACCGATAAAATGGAACGAAATACAATAGGAAAGAAACAATACAGAACGTGGCACACTGCAATGACACAGTTCTGGTAGAGTGCAGTAGTACAGGACAGCAAATGTCGAGACACTACCTCTGCCTTGGCTCTGCGCTTGCCGCAGCTGGGCCATGTTCCATCTATCGATGTGCTGAAACAAAATATGTGCTGTGTTCCACACATCTGTGTACAGGAACAGTGTATCGAAACAGGAACTCCCTGGCCAACCATACAGGATTCACCTAATGAACGTAGGCCCAGTCAGTTATTTCTGGAGGTTGGAACTGCTTTTTCCCATGCAAAATGCTTGCAGTACAGCCTTCTGCAAAACGGTTCAGGTAATATTCCTGGTCATTCCACTGGCCTAGAGACCCATGATAGATACTAGACACCAGCACACCTATGGCAGCTGTATTTTCTGACACTTGAGGACCCACTTCAGATATTGCATCAACAGTTCAAAAGTAAGCTTGTTTCACGGACTCCTACATATCTTGTGCACCACCACAACTTCCAGTTCGTAACAGTCCCCCTTATTGTTAAAACAGCTGGAGAGTCAGTTGATGGCCAATAAGTTATTGGAACTATATAAAGGTACGTGACTTATAACCTCAAGAGCCCATTTAATCTGAAGTTGGGTTATTCAGNACTTCCAGTTCGTAACAGTCCCCCTTATTGTTAAAACAGCTGGAGAGTCAGTTGATGGCCAATAAGTTATTGGAACTTATAACCTCAAGAGCCCATTTAATCTGAAGTTGGGTTATTCAGCCAGCACATCCTTTTCAGGTAGTCTTGCACAGTCTTCAAAAGATAGCAATTGTCATCAGACACACTATGCTTTATATGTTCCAAGAAAATGAATAGTGTATTTTATAGAAAAAGTCAGTCCAGTTATTAAAAAAAATAGTGATAAGATTTGTATTCATGTTTCATAAATATGGGTATTATATATATGTTTATTATGTGTGTAACATGTACTAATTTTACAAAACTACAACAATATTATTTGTTAAATGTAATTGTTTTCAAAAATTAATTCAGTTTTTAAGATTTTCTGTTTTGAAATTAGTGGAAAACAGGATGCAGCCAAAAAAAATTTCTTGGATTTTGATCATAACAAAAGATGATAATAATAGTATTAATAAATTTATTTCGTAGTTTAAAAAAGTAAATATATAGAGTATTTTTTCACATGGTTTTGAAAATGATAGTTTCCAAATGGTGTCATTTATTCATGCTATGCATTTGTAGTCAATGCCTGATATTTTTCATGACTCAGCAGTACTACAGCAATAGCTTTTTTGTATAAGAGCCTTCACTTCATCAATTAATTTTGGTTGACATTTGTATGGACCTCAGCTTTCAGGTAGCCGTAGAGAAAAAAGTCGGAAAGAGCAACATCAGGTTAACATGCAGCCACTCAACATCACTATATAGTGACATCAAGTGATGTGAAAAAGTTTTTTTCAGACTCTTACTTGTTCTTATTGCCCTATCCAATATAAACCACATCGTTGGTTTTCCAGGTTTGTTGAGTGATTTATGGTTTGAGAAAGTTTTTTTAACATCTCTTCATACTGGTAAGAAATACTCTAGTTTAGCTTTCTTCCTGAACACATAAGCATTTTCATTCAACAACTACCAGAAATTTGCAATAGTGCATCTTACAGGGACATGGAAGTTATGTAGAAGTTTTTCAAGACATTGTTGAAAATAAATTTCTTCTTGGTAATGAAAATTTTCTGCTTGTTAACACAGCAAGAATTCAATAACTTTACAGAGGATAGTCTCATAATATATTATGTGGTTTTCTCAGTTATACTGATTAAATTCTCTAACCACCATTATTTTTAATTAATGGAATTTTAGATATGTGGGTGAGTTTCTCCTTTAAGTTCAATCAGAAAACCATAAATCAGGAACATGTAAATAGGCAGTGTTTTTGACAAATGCTGTGATAATGAATGTATGGTACACACCCATTCAAGTCAGTATAACAGCTGAAATCTATATGGCATATATACTGCCCGAAAACACATTTCATTTTTTGCACAGCAATAGCTGTATCAATATTGTTGCTGTGTGCAAAGAAACTGCAACAGTGTTGCCAGAAATGACCTGCTGGGTAATGCAGTATGTTTGACATTAATTACAAGTGTGTGTCACCAATGAAAGCCTCCATCTGGGTTATATCATTTTCTAAACCATATGAACTCAAAATATATTTCATGCACTTTTCAATTATGAAATAAAAGTGTACATTGCATTCGCTGTGCATTTTTTCATAACATTTAAAATCTTCATTATGCCATATATTTTAGACTCTCATACTTAAATAATTTGAAAATTTATTCAAGCTATAATTTTTTAATTTTGTAATATACTCATTTGACAAATATTTACGTTTTCTTTTTCAGTTTTGGGCAGAACTACGATTAGAACGTCACTGGCGAGAATGTGCAGCTATTGAAACTGGAAACAGAGGGAAAGGTGATCTTTTCCAGCTGAGAGATAAGTCAATAAGTGTTGGAAATAGTTTATCATTTCAATTCTCAAGACCATGCACTACACTTGGAATTGAAACGATGGTTTCAAAGATAAAATCTCCTGATGAATATGAGGCTTTAATAAGTGATGAAAATTCGTGTATTACTACAGAAGCAATGCAAAACATATCTAAAGAGGCAGAAAATATTGCAGATCAGGGTGCTGTAGACAATTGGGAGGAAAATGGTAGTTTTAATTTTGAAGAAAACAAAACTGGAAGTATTAGTTTTACAGAAAAAAATGCCTTAATTGAAAATGATGAAATCCTAAACAATGTGGAAAATGATTTATATACTATAGTTTCACGATCTAATTCACTGTGTGTTGCCTCACCAGAAATTTTTGAACAGCAAGTCTGTAAAGAGTTAACGTGTAAAACAACTGGATCAGATTTTTCTGTTATCAATTTTCCAGTTATTGATCAATGTGATTCTCAAATAGATAAGAGCTCTGGAATTGTGTCACAAGACATTGTTTTGGAACATAACAAAATGTTAAATGGGGGGAATGAATATAGAATTAGGTTGCAAAAATATAATTTAGACAATTCTAATGGGAATGTTTGTGANATTTAGACAATTCTAATGGAAATGTTTGTGAAAGTACTGACAAGTATTCATGTAACCAGTTGACTCAAATTTCTGGCAAAGAACGAGGAAGACTGGACAAAAGTTACAGTACACCGGCTTATGATTTATTAGAGTCCATCACATTTCTAGAAAAAAGTGAACATTTTCATGCNTTTATTAGAGTCCATCACATTTCTAGAAAAAAGTGAAAATTTTCAGGAAAGCAGTATTACAGATAGATATGAAAATGTTGGAAATGGAACAGTGTCAACAGAAGTGAACAACAGTATTTTGCAAACACATGCAGAACAGGACAGCTTGCCTTGTGTACCAAATGCAACTTATGCACAACCAACATTGTTCAATGATGATTTCAAGACTGATAGTTTTAAGGAGTGTGACAATAATTTGACAATACAAAATAAAGTGGTTTCATGCATGTTAAAACCAAACAGTGGATCATTGTCTAGTGAAGAAGTTAATAACAGCTCTATTGGTAGTCATTTACAGTATTCATCTTTGGAAAAACAGCCATTAGGTACCAAAATGTCTGTTTTACCTTTAGAATCTAATTCAGAAAATTTAGATAGTTCTTTATTCACTCAGATAGGTACCGACTTGCATCATGAAAAAAAAATTCCAGGAATTATAACTGATTCACAGTGTAGTTTTAATGTAAATATCCATAGTGAAAAATCACACATTACGTATGTAACAGAAACCAAGTGCATTTCCATACCAAATGTTATATCTGATCAAACGTTAGCCACTTATAACAGTATAAAAGAAGTGGGTTCGCATTCATCAAAGATTTCAGGAATAAGTAAAAAATCTGTGGACTGTATGTGCAAAGTAAAGAAAAACTCGAAAGTATCTCCAAAATGTGGAACTACGAAATGGTCTGTAAAGATGCCTGCTCATGACACTGAAAAATATGGTTTGGACTCAGAAAGTGTTGCTCAAAAAACTGCCACCAAAGGTTTTCCTGCAGCATCTATTCCCAGCCCGTGGAGCACTAGAAAAGGAAATTCTTTATTGTCAAGTAAGTAATAATCTATTTAGTAAATTGCTTCAGAATCAGTACTGTTGGTGTAAATTTTACTTGTAAATGCCTAGTGGTAGTGCTTAAACTATTAATGGAAAATTATAATATATTTAATAACCACACACAATATGTTTATTCTCACCATATTTCTTCTGTCTACCATAGTAAAAATACTAATGTATGAGAAAAGTTCTTGTGGATATACCAGGCGGTTCTAGTACACGAGTTAGCTCCTGTTTCATGTGCATGTTTATGCACTCTTAGTTTGACTTGAGATGCTTTTTATAGATTGTCTGGGTGTATAAAATCAGCTGGTCACATTAACTGAATTTTGATCCCTTATCCACCATATGGTTTTCTATTATCACCTATATCTAAGCTGTTTATTAACCAATTTTCATTTCATCTTTTTCACAACCTTAATTTTGTCATTGCAGTTTTGTTGGAAAACTTGAAAAGTTTTCCTACAAATTTGGAAAAATCAAATTTTTGGTGAAGTTTGCCAGAGTATTTCCTGAATTACTTGTTTGTAGATCAAAGTATCAATTTTAAAAAAATTATTTTAAAATACAGCATTTTTGGGGGATTAAAATGGTGCCTTTAAAAATATTGTAGCTTAAAAAATAACAGAGCAACAAAAAAAAAAATCTGTGCGTAAGCCGTAGATACAGTACTAGCCTGGACCACCTAAAAGCCATCAAAATATTTAGCCATTGTAATGGATGCAAGTGAATGCCTTTACATTTTACAACATTTTATATTGAACTATACATTAACTGCGTTAAAATTTTTTTTCTCAGTTGCCACTTTTTGAAACAAACCTTTCAAAAATAACCCCATGTAAAACGTGTTTAATTATTTCCTAATTATGCCATTTATCACAAGCATTTTATACCTTTTTTAACATGAAAGAACCATTTTTTTCGTTAAATTGAAATTTTGCCCCTATTTCATTTAGTAATTAATTATAATATGCACAGAGGTGACAAAAGTCATGGGATAGCAATATGCAAATAAACAGATGGCAGTAGTATCGCGTACAAAATTTATAAATGGGCAGTGCATTGGTTGGGCTTTCCTTTGTAGTCGAGTGATTCATGTGAAAAGGTTTCTGACGTGATTATGGCCGCACGACAGGAATTAACAGACTTTGAACGCGGAATANAGTATTCATCTTTGGAAAAACAGCCATTAGGTACCAAAATGTCTGTTTTACCTTTAGAATCTAATTCAGAAAATTTTGATAGTTCTTTATTCACTCAGATAGATACCGACTTGCATCATGAAAAAAAAATTCCAGGAATTATAACTGATTCACAGTGTAGTTTTAATGTAAATATCCANATACCGACTTGCATCATGAAAAAAAAATTCCAGGAATTATAACTGATTCACAGTGTAGTTTTAATGTAAATATCCATAGTGAAAAATCACACATTACGTATGTAACAGAAACCAAGTGCATTTCCATACCAAATGTTATATCTGATCAAACGTTAGCCACTTATAACAGTATAAAAGAAGTGGGTTCGCATTCATCAAAGATTTCAGGAATAAGTAAAAAATCTGTGGACTGTATGTGCAAAGTAAAGAAAAACTCGAAAGTATCTCCAAAATGTGGAACTACGAAATGGTCTGTAAAGATGCCTGCTCATGACACTGAAAAATATGGTTTGGACTCAGAAAGTGTTGCTCAAAAAACTGCCACCAAAGGTTTTCCTGCAGCATCTATTCCCAGCCCGTGGAGCACTAGAAAAGGAAATTCTTTATTGTCAAGTAAGTAATAATCTATTTAGTAAATTGCTTCAGAATCAGTACTGTTGGTGTAAATTTTACTTGTAAATGCCTAGTGGTAGTGCTTAAACTATTAATGGAAAATTATAATATATTTAATAACCACACACAATATGTTTATTCTCACCATATTTCTTCTGTCTACCATAGTAAAAATACTAATGTATGAGAAAAGTNAACCACACACAATATGTTTATTCTCACCATATTTCTTCTGTCTACCATAGTAAAAATACTAATGTATGAGAAAAGTCCTTGTGGATATACCAGGTGGTTCTAGTACACGAGTTAGCTCCTGTATCATGTGCATGTTTATGCACTCTTAGTTTGACTTGAGATGCTTTTTATAGATTGTCTGGGTGTATAAAATCAGCTGGTCACATTAACTGAATTTTGATCCCTTATCCACCATATGGTTTTCTATTATCACCTATATCTAAGCTGTTTATTAACCAATTTTCATTTCATCTTTTTCACAACCTTAATTTTGTCATTGCAGTTTTGTTGGAAAACTTGAAAAGTTTTCCTACAAATTTGGAAAAATCAAATTTTTGGTGGAGTTTGCCAGAGTATTTCCTGAATTACTTGTTTGTAGATCAGAGTATCAATTTTAAAAAAATTATTTTAAAATACAGCATTTTTGGGGCATTAAAATGGTGCCTTTAAAAATATTGTAACTTAAAAAATAACAGAGCAACAAAAAAAAAATCTGTGCGTAAGCCGTAGATACAGTACTATCCTGGACCACCTAAAAGTCATCAAAATATTTAGCCATTGTAATGGATGCAAGTGAATGCCTTTACATTTTACAACATTTTATATTGAACTATACATTAACTGTGTTAAAATTTTTTTTCTCAGTTGCCACTTTTTGAAACAAACCTTTCAAAAATAACCCCATGTAAAACGTGTTTAATTATTTCCTAATTATGCCATTTATCACAAGCATTTTATACCTTTTTTAACATGAAAGAACCATTTTTTTCGTTAAATTGAAATTTTGCCCCTATTTCATTTAGTAATTATAATATGCACAGAGGTGACAAAAGTGATGGGATAGCAATATGCAAATAAACAGATGGCAGTAGTATCGCGTACAAAATTTATAAATGGGCAGTGCATTGGTTGGGCTTTCCTTTGTAGTCAAGTGATTCATGTGAAAAGGTTTCTGACGTGATTATGGCCGCACGACGGGAATTAACAGACTTTGAACGCGGAATGGTAGTTGGAGCTAGACGCATGGGACATTCCATTTCGGAAATGGTTAGGGAATTCAACATTCCGAGATCCACAGTGTCAAGAGTGTGCCGGGAATATCTAATTTCAGGCATAACCTCCCACCATGGACAACGCAGTGGCCGACTGCCTGCACTTAATGACCGAGACCAATGAAGTGTGCGCAGAATGGTCAGTGTTAACAGACAAGCAACACTGCGTGAAATAACTGCAGTAATCAATGTGGGACGTANAATGGTCAGTGTTAACAGACAAGCAACACTGCGTGAAATAACTGCAGTAATCAATGTGGGACGTACGACGGACGTGCCCATTAGGACAGTGCGGCAAACTTTGGCTGTACTGGGCTATGCCAGCAGAAAACTGACTCTAGTGCCTTTACTAACAGCACGACATCGCCTGCAGCGCCTCTCCTGGGCTCGTGACCATATCGGTTGGACCCTGGATGACTGGAAAACCGTGGCTTGGTTAGATGAGTCCCAATTTCAGTTGGTAAGAGCTGATGGTAGGGTTCGAGTGTGGCACAGACCCCACGAATCCATGGACCCAAGATGTCAACAAGGAACTGTGCAAGCTCATGGTGGCTCCATAATGGTGTGGGCTGTTTTTACATGGAATGGACTGGGTCCTCTGGTCCAACTGAACCGATCATTGACTG
>NQII01000056.1:345643-390958 GCA_002778355.1 Clitarchus hookeri | reverse complement strand
ATTTTTAATATGTTGTACTTATTTTAACAGTACGGCCGCTTCAATATCAACTAGGTAAGCTATTGCTGAATTCATTAAAACAACATCTGTTAACATAAAACGTTTCGTTCAAAACGTAAACAAACTGTCAGAAACAGTCACCTCACAAACTTGTTCAATTTTTTTAAATATGTTGTACTTATTTTAAAGCTATGCCCCCAATATATTCGTGTTCTACGTTATTAGTAGAGTCGAAATATACCACTTTCTGGAGTTTTTTTTATTATTTTCAGAAAAGCCCCTATAGTAAANTGTTATAAACAGCAGGCAACAACAAAAAAATTTTGCCAAGTTTATTGCAGCTAGGGTTGAGTTGTTCAACATCCGGTGCATTTAATTTTTGCGAGCTTACTCCTCCGAAAGTGTTATGGGTTACCAATGTTAGCGGTGAATCGAGCTGTCAACCCTTGTTTAGGGCTGATGATCGTTTATATTATCATGTAAGTGTTTTACAGTTACCGCGACTATGCGCATCATGCATGTATCACATTTGTATATATCTTGCTTTTTGCATATGGCAGTTTGTTTTAAGTTATCCATGCTGACGTTTATTTACGTATGCGTTTTCACATTTATTTATCCAGTCTGGATGTAATTGGTCAGTTAAATGAGGCTAGCTATCGCTAATGGGGATCGAGTTTGTAAACACTTGCGCTATCATGCGACAAGTGTGGTGGTGGTGGAGGTGGGTCTTAATGAGTGCGTGCAGGCCGATTTGTATGTATGTGTTATTTCAGACTACACGCACCTATGGCTCGGAAATTACAGCCAACTATGCTTATAAGTAAGCATAGGACATAAATGGCCCTGTGATAATTTTTGTTAAGGGGAGGTGTTGTCTATGATACGAATTTGGTGACTGTATCTTAAACTGTTCGGGAATTACGGCCAACTATGTTTACAAGTTCGGATAGGGCACAAATGACCCTACGATCATTTTCGTTGTCGGGGGGCGATATATATGTTATGAATTTGGTGACTGTACCTTAAACGGATCAAAAATTATGGCCAACTATGCTTATAAGTAAGCATAGTGCATAAATGGCCCTGCAATCATTTTAGTTGAAGGGAGGTGATGCAAATGTTAGGAATTTGGCTACTATATCTTAAACGATTTGGAAATTACAACCAACTAGGCTTATAAGTATGAGAAAACTGAGGTAGAATGATAGAGCATGAGACACGTCACTGCCAAGATGCAAGGGGAAAGGAGACTGGAAGGAATATGAGAAAACCATGGTGAAATGATAGAGTATGAGACTTCTCTCTGCTAAGGCACGTGGTGAAAGGATGCCAGAAGGGATATGGTAAAACCTAGGTAGAATGATAGTGCAAGAGACTTGTACCCGCTAGGGCACCAGGTGAAATGATGCCAGAACAAATCTGAATGTAAGAGCATGAACAAGATATTCTAATTTGGGAAGACTCAGAGAAAACCCTCCTTGCTTGGAATGCAAGAGCGTGAAGTAGGGAACAAGATCTAGTAGGAAGGAATGAGATAATAATCAAATTCAGGAACACTTGGAGAAAACCCCTCACTTGGAATGCAAGAGCATGAAGTAGGGAACAAGATGGTCTCTACTGGTCAGAATTGACTGAGTAAGATAGTCTGTACTGGCTGACAAAATGGCCGCTGTCGGGAAGGGATGACAAAATAGCCTCCGTCAGTCCCCGCCAGGACGCCAGGTGTGCCGAAACCCAGAGGTGAGACATTTTCTAGAGCCTCGCGTAGCCAATCGGAGACGAGACACCATTTTGAGAGCCTCGCGTAGACAATCGGAGATCCGTACCGTACCTCATTGTACATTCCGGCTGGCATTGCACAATTTTCAGCCGAATGCAACCGCATTGTGCAAAATTGAAAAATGTCAGCTGAATTGTGCAAGACATATTTTTTGAGAAAAATTCGGGAAATTTTGAGGGAAAAAAGGGAAATTTTCTGGTATGTTTGACAGTTTTACTGGTGCTTTCTGCCAAAATGGCCACCATATGGGGAGAAAGAGAAAAATGGGGGGAATGACGTCATCCAAGATTGCCACGGCTTATCCCCTCGTTCCCGCCAGGATGCCAGGTGTTGCGAAACCTGTAACCTACTCTAACAGTCTAGATGGTGCTTACAACCATGTGTGTACGATGAGAAACTTATCGTTCATAAAAAACACAGTTTTGGTTCTGTTTTATTTCTTATACGTTCCCATTATCTTTACTTATCTTCAAAATGTTGTGTTCTTATGGCATTGGTATGTATAATCTCTTTAAATTTAACACCCTGACACTATGTAATAACGTGATATTAGCATATTAGGTAATATTTAATATTAATAAACAACATTTCAGGTGGCAATTACTAAATTTCTTAATACCTTCCTTCAGCAGGCGTTAGAAAAACGTTTGTCTATTATACCGAAATAGCTTGTGCGAAGAGCATGGCTTCACTTATGTCACTTAAAAATTCTTACATTTTTTATGAACTTAAAAAATATTTTAATTGAAAATGCATATGAACTCTTAAGTTCCATGTAAGTTTTGTTGCATTTTGGTTATGCTTTTTTTTTTTTCAATCACTTTGAATTCCACCCTAACGTTCCGAATTATAATTTGTTATCACTCAAAGTTCACTGCGTTTTGTTTACAAATGTAAATTGCTCATACTTTTAATTTACAACTCAAACGTATCTGTAGGATGTTTTATATTTTATCTTGGGCAATTACTTACCGTATCGCCACCAAATAATAATTTAAAAACTGTTTTTATTTAAATTATGTCTGCTGTTTTGATTAAACCTTGGAATTTGGTTAGGTCTGTTGCTGCACCTAACATCTNTTTTTTATTTAAATTATGTCTGCTGTTTTGATTAAACCTTGGAATTTGGTTAGGTCTGTTGCTGCACCTAACATCTTGTTTGCTTATAAATGACGGACCTCGACTTCTTGTGAACACTTCACATAGACTTATATATTTTATTGTATCTTTAAGCGTTATGTATGTAGTCGTTGATATGTTTACTCTTGCTTTTTTTTTTTAATTGCGGGGCAGCGGACAAATGGTACAGTAGGTTTGTATGACATAAGGTCACGTACCAAAATTATCAATAAGAAAAGCCGGACATTCTTAATCGCCTTGCTTTGTTTAACACTACTAATATTTAAATTGCATAGAATAGATTTGAACGAAAATCATGTCCACATTAAAACCTCCATGTTTTCTGTGCACACCAAGAATTCAGCGATGCACAATCTCTTCTGATATTTCATTTACTTCAGTTCTTTTTATAGTAATAAACCACTTATTACTTACGTACTTCATTATAAACTTCTTTAAGCAGGGGCTCTTAAGATAAACAAATTATGTTCCATAAAGTTACTATTTCTCTTACTTATACTAATATTCTGGAGGGATTTCAGCTCACTGAAGTGAACTTTGCCAACATACCTGCAAGATCAATGAATATAATTAGATTAGGGATATTAATATACTCCGCTCGTGGGCTGCAACTTGCAGCGGTTCACGTTTAAATTCTTTTTACAATTTCACAACTTCTCCCAAGTTATACCTTCCTTATTTCCACACATATGAGCGTATGGAAAGATGCAGTATATTAGTTTTCTTAACGCGTCTTATAGATTCTTACCATGCTTATTTCAATTAATTACAGCCCTTTCTTTATCTGCATCCATGGGGTTCCTTTTCCACGTAACAAACTTTTCTCAGATGTCGTGACTTTGCTCTGATAAAGCACTTTGTCCTGATCTGTAATAAAGAGGTTTTCATTACCTTAGCATACGGTTTCTTATTAGCTTCTTCTTCGCTGTTACCTCCTTCTCTACATATCCTATTACCAATTACCTAATGAAATTAGAGAAGGGTGTATTTTTAAAAGGAATATTTTTACCCCTTCCCCCAGCCTTTGGATGAACGGACAATAATACAAACTCATATTAGTGAAAAATGCATCGCCATGAAGGAAACATGCAAATGAAACAAAACTTGAAGATAATGGAAATCAGGGTATGCTGCGCAAATGTTTTGAATTTGAGAACGGTTGCGCATGCCTACACGCACGAGCACCTCTGAACTTACGTGTAAAAGCATGTAAATACAAGTATATTTAGGACAAAGACAAGTGCAGGTGTTCATCGTCAGTGAGTTGTAAGCATTGATATTGGAGTCACAACGCCTTCAAAGCATGTTACGGAGTTTGAAAATGGCCAAGTGATCAACTTCGGTGAATGAGAATGTTTATTTCGCGAAACTGTTGCTTACATGGGGCATAGTGCAACAACAGTTTTGCGAGTGTGGGAGCAGCGGACTGAAGACAACAAGATGAGTTGAAAAACCTCGAGCTGGATGACGAAATGTGACGACACCATGGGATGACAGAAACCTAATCCACACGGCACTGACGTGGACCGTTCCGATTTGTCTGGAGTGTTTGCATAATGNACTGACGTGGACCGTTCCGATTCGTCTGGAGTGTTTGCATAATGTTGGACAACTGCAACAGGTCTCACATTGGCTGTTTCCACGGCTGGGTGCGTGCATTCCTTTGCCGAGAATTGCCTTGAGCCTGAACTGTCGAAGCCTCCGGGTACGATGGGTTCACGAACAAACCCACTGGCGTGTAAAGTGGCAACATGTCATGTTTTCGGACGAGTCATGTTTCAACTTGGATTAGAGTGATGACCGCAAAGTCACTCGATGGTATCGAAGTGAGCGCCATATTCCAGAATGCATTGTCAATTATCATGCTCTACGAACGATGGGAGTGATGGTTTGGGGAACAACTGGTTATCACAGGCGATCTTGGTTGCTACGAGTTGTGGGCATTCTTAACAGCAACCACTGCATCAAAGAAATTGTGGAGACTGAAGTCATATCCCGTCCTCAGCACACTCCTGGAGCCATGTTCAAACAAGAGGATGCCCGACCACATGTTGCCAGAAATGTTCAGGCCGTCTTCGAAGCAAGACATTTACTGAATCTACCCTCGCCTGCATGTCCGCCCTACAGACTATGTCTCCAACATATTTAAGATATCTGGAATATGATCACTTAGCAACTAGCCTGTCATTCTCACCCAGCAGCCAATACCGACGAACTGTTGACTCGAATGGAAATAACCTGGCTGGTGATTCCCCAGGAAGAGATCTAAGGCCTGTTTGATTTGATTCCATGGTGTGACAGAGTCAATTGCAGCTCGTGGAAGCTTTTCAGCATACACATTTTTTTTGCAAGTAATGTTTTGTATTGTTCTGAAATAGTAATCCACAGTTTGAATACTATTAGTAGTTTAAATAATAAATTTAATTTAACTAAGAATGGTAAATTCACTGTGTTGCATTTTTCATATACATATGTGTACAAATAATAAATTTGCCCATTTCCTTAGTTTCGGTTGAAAAACTGTGAGCTATCGTGCCCATTCCCATAAACCTAAATCTCAATGCGAATTTGAATTATCTCGTCGGGTGATTTCCTTTTTAAAGACGGCTAACAAGTTCATCTATATGCCAAAAAAACCCGGGGCATACTTAGTATTCTGTTTTTTTTTTCATTTAGCGTAATTTACTAAAATTATGAATTTCCCTAATACTGAACNTTCATTTAGCGTAATTTACTAAAATTATGAATTTCCCTAATACGGAACTTCTAAATCATGGCCGCATCACTTTTTATGATTAAAATGTGTACCTAATTTGTAAAACCTTGCCCTGAATTAAATCAGGACGTGTAGTACTCACATACAGTTGTCATTAGTATCTACTTTTAATTTTTTTTTCTAAATAGATAAATAAATGGGAAATGAGTATTAAGTAAGTTCTTCCTCTTTCGATAAGTTTTGAAGATAATTAAATTAAACAATAAATATTCAACGTATCATCTCAGAGAATACTTTCACACTACGAATTTATGTTAAAAATATTTACTCATCACTTTTCTTTGTAAAGTGTAAGTTTCGATGTTAAATTTTAGAANACTACGAATTTATGTTAAAAATATTTACTCATCACTTTTCTTTGTAAAGTGTAAGTTTCGATGTTAAATTTTAGAAAAAAAATATTATACACAAAATTTGCCAAGATTTTGTAACATGCCAGTATTCTTTAAGAATCGTCAAGTTTTTTTATTGTAATGGTTATATTTAAAANTTTGCCAAGATTTTGTAACATGCCAGTATTCTTTAAGAATCGTCAAGTTTTTTTATTGTAATGGTTATATTTAAAAAGTATGCATTATTTAACATTGATTCCCCATTTAAACACTGTGGCTGCATCCTTGGTAGATTGCAGCATGAATGATGTACGTTTTGAGTAAATTTTTGTGGTGGGATAAGAGAGTTTTACGATTTGTATCATTATACTATGAGNGTGAATGATGTACGTTTTGAGTAAATTTTTGTGGTGGGATAAGAGAGTTTTACGATTTGTATCATTATACTATGAGAACCAATGAAACGGTTGTTCACTTCAACCATATGCCAGATTCCAGATACAAAATTTCCATTCTGCTCACAGACGAGCAATTACAAAATATACATCAGAGCTTCATTATCAACAACTCACTTTATTATGCTAGAAATATACTTTTAACACCTGTAAAGTGTGTCGAAATTACGCTTAGGAGCCTTAACCAATGAGTTACAATCCAGGATATAAGTCTTGCCCGTGTCGCAGTAATAACGAACTCGTGTTCGAAAGTTACACCGCCAGTGTTCGGATAGAAGAAGCCAAACAAACCTCGAGCGACGATAGAGTCTGTCCGCAGCTCTGCTATGTATATGACTTCACGACTTCTCCCAACATACTCTGCCATGGCCGATAACCTGCAGGCTAGACAACTGACAAACTTCAACTGACGTTCGACCACCAATGCCTGCCTACAGCTATGAGAAGCTTGTGTACTGAAAAGAAAGAGACATAATATTGCTTGCTGGAATCTGAACGTTCGTTTGTGGTGGCACACGGATCCGATCGNGTACTGAAAAGAAAGAGACATAATATTGCTTGCTGGAATCTGAACGTTCGTTTGTGGTGGCACACGGATCCGATCGGGCCATTTGCTCTTGGACGTTACTGGAAAAGTACTACAGATACATCTAGAATTTGACCAAACTCTGTATGTTGGTGATGTTGGCTACAATGGAGTACCAACAAAGAACTAAACAACCAAATCAAAAATGAATTAATGTTTCAACTAAGTAATTGCGTGAAATGAAATATACATATATATATATATATATACACTGTTACGATTTGTGGTCAGGCCCTTAGTTGAGCGGCATGCCTGATCACACCTTCACTTATTTATCCAGGACACGGGCAGTGATCGCTGAAATTAGTTATGAAATCGCAAACCACAGAAACTCTTTCCACCAGCCAGTAAACGGGGATAACGCAGTCGATATAGGACAGTGTAGTCCGTGGGTGGTGTCTTTTGTCGTCGGGCCACTGGAACGAGAAGGACACTGAAGATGGGTGTGTCCGGCCGTCGACTTGCGCCATCTTAATCAGCCTCCGGAATCATGAACAAGGTGGGGACTCTCCAATTAGGCTTTACTCAGAACGTGGCTGGTTATATCTTTATAAAATAGTATCATTTAATCTTTCAGTATATTTGTAAAGCTCCCTTCGTTCATATTCAATCATATTTATATTGAAAAAATACTGTGCAACCTTAATGTTAAATAAACCTCTTTTATATAGTGTTCATTACATAACACTTATCAATAACTTGTTACTCCCCTATATCCCCGTTAAGGATAAATATCAACAAAATATCAAAATCATAACAATACACAGAAACTCTTTCACCTACAAATGGTTTAAGTAAAATATTTGTTTCAGTAATCCGGTAGTTAAAAAACATCCGGAAATATTAAAACTATAAAAATTAAAACTTAATGTAAAATTACAAAGTAAATAAACGAATATTTATACTATAGGATATTAGTTACAAGTATTGTAATTTTGCTCCAAATACTTTTTACATTCAATATTTTTTTTATATTTTAATATTTTTGTTTTTCTTTGTTGTTATTTATTAAAATACAGAACAAAAGTTATTCAGATCTCTCTAAGGTAAAGATTTTGTCAAAAATAATGTTTGTTGTTTTATACATAGTTTTGTTTGTTTTAAATATTTTCTTCAATCGTTGTCATTANAAATGGTTTAAGTAAAATATTTGTTTCAGTAATCCGGTAGTTAAAAAACATCCGGAAATATTAAAACTATAAAAATAAAAACTTAATGTAAAATTACAAAGTAAATAAACGAATATTTATACTACAGGATATTAGTTACAAGTATTGTAACTTTGCTCCGAATACTTTTTACATTCAATATTTTTTTTATATTTTAATATTTTTGTTTTTCTTTGTTGTTATTTATTAAAATACAGAATAAAAGTTATTCAGATCTCTCTAAGGTAAAGAATTTGTCAAAAATAATGTTTGTTGTTTTATACATAGTTTTGTTTGTTTTAAATATTTTCTTCAATCGTTGTCATTANTTTTGTCAAAAATAATGTTTGTTGTTTTATACATAGTTTTGTTTGTTTTAAATATTTTCTTCAATCGTTGTCATTATTTTTCTCATTTTTGTTTACGAAATAGCGAATGAACAATGTCCAGTTCAACACTGATTTTGATTAAATTACTACATTCTCATTCTAACTTTAATTATGACAAGTACCATTTCGATAATATTTATTTGTTTCTTGCGCATGTGGGATTGGGCTAATTTATATCAATGCAAGGAAATCTAATTTAGACTCGTATCTCTGAAATTTAACACTAAAATGGGCTACAAAAGTAAAATATTTGTGTTACTGTTCACTTTCAACATGTAATGTTCCTTCACTCCGTGTAGATGCGTACTTGATAAAATAATAACAATATTTACATTATTACTTTACATTAATCTATTAGAGAACATTGCCACGTGTGTGGTCTTAGCTCAACATGTTGTGCATTTATGTTTTTATCTTTATTTAATTTGTTGTGCAAAATATGTTATTTATCAAATTTAATTCTTGGAATTAAACATTAACTCGTGAAATGACAGGATAGTATTCTATTTTAGAAATTATCTAAACCATTAATTATTTTCTCTTTACACATTTCATTTGCAAGAGTGGTACAGGATTAACTTATTATATTAACCCAGTTCATGATAAATATATGAATATGCTTATGGTGTTTGATATCTCTTATAATTCTCCTTCGGAAATGTTTATCTCCACTCATTTCATTAATAATCCGACGCAAGACGCATTATAACTCCATGTAAGGAATTCTGTGTTCGCTTACTAACTGCTTAGCATGTCCCTCAATAAAATAATCAATAGACAACATGAGTCTGCAGCATACTACATGTAACAAGAANCTAACTGCTTAGCATGTCCCTCAATAAAATAATCAATAGACAACATGAGTCTGCAGCATACTACATGTAACAAGAACCTTAATATATAGTCTCACCCAGAAACCGATTGTAGTGCAATCCTAGACNACTAACTGCTTAGCATGTCCCTCAATAAAATAATCAATAGACAACATGAGTCTGCAGCATACTACATGTAACAAGAAAAACCTTAATATATAGTCTCACCCAGAAACCGATTGTAGTGCAATCCTAGATTGTTATTTTGACAGACATTTTCTTTCAGAAGTATCAAAATGTCCATGAAAGAAAATTCTTCTAGAGAGTATAATGCCACGTACCTAACGCAAATTAATCTTTATCGGAAAAATATATCTTAAATATTAAGTTACTAAGTTACTAGGTTCGCCAGAGCGTAAGAAATATTTATCATAGATTTTAAACTTGTGCAATGCGTTATATAAAATTTAATTTTTTTACAACTTTTGAGTCAAATCGCCGCCAACGAGACGCTCTTATCTTGCAAGAATTCTATCTTATAAAAAAAGATTGTTGTAAAAATATTTCTGAATTTTCCAATGACTCCATATCATCTTCTTTCAGTTATTCGCAATTAAGTAGAACAACAGTTTTCATTATAACCTAACCGTTTGGATTTTCATTTCACAAATTCATAAAGACATCATACATACACTTTTAAAAATTGATTAATTTTAAAAACGTAAAAAAAAAATTTTGCAGGAAATATTATAATTTCTGTTTATATCCTACTGAGATAAAATACAATTTTGCCAATATTTCGTACGGAAACATCATTCCTATAATGAAAGTCATATATTTCATTTCCTCATTGTCTTTATGAATAAATCTTATCACAGATGCTACTAAATGTAAAACAAAGTTATTTTGTACCTTTAAAAATTATAACAGGAAATTATTTCTTTGCTTTACTTTCCATCGCATACTTGGCTCAGGTGTATTTTTTTCATATTTTCTATCAAAGTACTGTAATTACGCACCTTAGTATTTGCTTTAAACTACATGCATTATGTATGTTTTCATTTTTGATCTGAACAGCCTTTAGAATTTGCATTTGATGTAACATGAATTAATTTGCAACTCTATGAACGAACATTGTCATTCAATTTTACTCATGTCCCCCATTACTTTTACTCTTGCCTTCCTAAGAATAATATTTGCAAACATCAATATCTGCTAATTTTTGTGTGCTTAGATATGCACACAAAAATATGTGTGGAATAATTCTTATAACAAAAAGTAATTCATTCGTGTTTAAAATTTAAAAAACTATCACTAGAAGAGTAGTATTTTGGTCATGTCGAAATATGCTTGTGTGAGACAGTTGAATAGTTGAAAAAAAATTGTTAATTTCAAAATATGTCTTATATTACTGTAACCATACAACAAATTATCTTCAAAAAAGTAAAGGAAAAAGCATACAGTTTTTAAGAAATGGTAGATTTTCAAATATTATAATGGTTTTTATTCAACAGGAAAGGTGTTAAAAACAGGGCAGTGCTTAGTCCCAGAAATGTCGTAACTTATATGTCGTAGGAAGCATACTGTGCTTGTATGTGTTCTCTTCGCTGTGTTGCCCAATGTTTTCTGCATGTACCTGTATGTAACTTTTTGTATGTTCGACGTTGTTCATCTGCACTATTACTAGGTTTAAGGTATTATTTTGTGAATACTAACTACATTATTTTGCGTAATTTCTCACATGTTATTTACATATGTTTTAAGTAGGGATAAATTCTTTTTCGTTTGTTCATGTGTGTGTGTGTTTATGTCATATTCATGCTTTACGTAAAATTGAAAAATTCTCCTGCAGTGACAAATGTCGAAAACAATAACTCAATCTGTCACTACTCCGCTATGCAAAAATCAAACAGAGAACACTTGTACCCGAGCTCAAATTTAACAAACTCTTTTAGTACGTTTTGCAATATTTATTTAAATTATGTGACTATTAAGTAAGTGATTTGGAAAAAATAGCATTTAATAATTGTACAGCGGAAAAAGTACAAGAAATTCCCAACAGCGCTAGTTGCATAAGAATAAACAGGTTATTTTTTGAATGCGCTCATCACAAATGTAGAAGGCAAATCAGCAACATCCGTAATAATTGAATGTATACATTAATTTCAACTATGTATTAAGAAAAAAATTGTGAATATATAGAACACAAAATTTCGAAGAGAGTTGGGTAGCTGCTGATGTTAAATTATAGTTGCGTGGATCTCAAAATTTACAATATTTATATATATATATATATATATATATGGCAAAAAATCTGCTAATATTTACCTTGAATTTAAATATATGTATAAATTGCTAATACAAAAGCGCACAATTTTGTAATTTCATTTAATATTATCATCAATAAAGTTTTTGCACTGTAATGATATTTGTCGGATAGCTCCGGACACATAATTTCATCATTATGAACATATCGCCGTAAAAGGATACACCATCTACAACTCTAGCACGTTATTCATGTTCCGAACCCTTACATGTGCAGCACTGAATACAGATTTCTTCTAAAGTTTCAAAGCAAATTGTTCATGGTGTCTTCTTTGCCAGTAAAGAATTTTTCTTTTGCAGTTGTTTCTGGCACTGCTTCAAATTAGACTTTCCCACATACAATGATCTGGCGCTGGATTTTCTTTGTTGCAGAATTTCGTTTTCTGTTGTATCTTCATTGCCACTGATTCATTATGGGGGCTTGACTTTAGGATTTACCTTCTCTGAACTTTCGTTGTTCGGAATGTTCTTCTTCTGCTACCTGCATCTGGAAGAGGTGACACAGTTTTTAAAACTCCTTCTACATGATTTGATGTTGAGGGTTGGCAGTCTTCTGGAAAGAGAAAATTGGTTTTTCTGAGCGATTTTACAGGAACTGCAGAGGTGTCTGAAAATGGAATGTGTGTTTCTGTTGCCTTAGCAGAGGATGAACTGCGAGACTGTCATCCTGTAGCAGAAGAAATATTGCTTGAAGCTTTCATGTTTTCGACTTCATTCGGGTCACACCTAGGCCTTACAGAATATATGGCAGAGCTGCAACTAAGAGCTTTGGTAATTTCTATTAAAAGTGACAGAAATAAAAAATATAGGCAAGAAAAAATTCCAAGATTCAAATGATGAATACATTTGCAGGAAAACACATTGCTTGCGATATCGTGACATAGAGATGAAACCAATCCTGCGACTTCTATCCTCTGTATTTTATCCTGAACAAAACTTTCTGAGATATGAAAATTTTATTTTGCATCTTTTACACTCATTTGACTACTCAAGCCGTGGTCCACTACAATTTACAATGAACCTTCACCCCAGGAAACACAGTTGATGCATTTTCCTATAAATTTCCGCACGTAAAATACTACTCCGGAAAATTAATGATGAGCACCTAACTTCTAAAAATAAATTCGTAATGTTCTTTCTAAATATCGAGGGTAACATGCAATTAATTAGCTTGGCATAATGAATATATATATAATGAATATGACATAATTAATATGTGCATCCCTTTATGCTACGTTTAAATCCATATTGCAAAAAGGATATTTTGTACACTGAGTTTACTTCCACTTACCTCCCTGTGCCATGAGGCGGGCCCAGATATTAACTGCGTTGTAGAAATCCTTATTGTAAATAGGATATCGTGTACACTGAGTTTACTTTCACTTACCCCCCTGTGCCGTGAGGCGTGCCCAGATATTAACTGCATCAAAGAAATCCTTACAAAAAATAATGCGAAAAAACCCAAGCCCTTGTACGAATCTCATTCGTCTACAATTAAACTGCCTGGTATAAGG
This sequence comes from Clitarchus hookeri, assembly GCA_002778355.1. NCBI lineage: Eukaryota > Metazoa > Arthropoda > Insecta > Phasmatodea > Phasmatidae > Clitarchus > Clitarchus hookeri. The sequence goes on along the minus strand of NQII01000056.1, from coordinate 377,698 downwards.
AGATTCTGAAAGGCCACTGTTGGACAGCCCTGCCTTCTAGCGAGATGTATGTAACACATGACGTGTCCAAGGGCTATCAACTGTCTGGGACTACCCACTTCTCCCCAAATTTTCGTATCGCTGACTAAAATCCCACAGTAAAACTTAAAAGCTAATAAGTTTGGTTATTTCTTTTCAGTGTGTTAGAAATCTCACCGGCGTCTTTGTGTTGTGTGATATCTAGAAAACCGAAAGTTATTCACTATGTGACAAGGAAATTTCATTAAATTCATTCCATTGGTGCGCGTATTTAATTAAGAAAACCTTACAAATAAAAAAAGCTGCATTCATTTTAGCAGATCTGAAAGAGATATGTTCCTGACAAGGGAAAGAGGTCTCACTTCTTGCCTTACAGGCAAACTTACACCCGTCAGAGTCCCAAAACAGAATACAATCGCCCTGTTACACAGCAACGTCCATGTATTACTGAGACTAAAAAAACCGCAGCAATGATGAAAACTCAAACTGGATCGAGTCGGGTAGTTCATAGGCTCCATTCGAAGTAAGGATCTTGAAAGTTCCAGCTTACGAAACACTGCTAAGATGTTCCATAACTAACTTACACGTCTTATGACGTAGGTATTACATATAAAAAGAAATATGAAAGTAAATAAGCATATGTCCATTTCGTATTTGATAGCGAGAAGGGTTGTGCCAAAGGCGGGTGGCTTCTTACAAATAATAGTGCGTACATGCTGCGTCATTGTAGGAGAAAACAATTAAAGTAACGTTGCCAGAGGAAGTTTTCGAAATTCACAACATAAATAGCAGGACCGACATTTAAATTTCTGTTCATGGACCCTCTGGCCTTTAAAAATAAGTCCAACATTGCAAATANTAAATAGCAGGACCGACATTTAAATTTCTGTTCATGGACCCTCTGGCCTTTAAAAATAAGTCCAACATTGCAAATATGTGATTGCATGCGTGCTGCACAAGCTGATGAAGATATCAATGGTCTAAATAAGGGCAATGTACACCAACGACTTAAGGTGGTTCAAAATGCATAAGTCAACGGAATTAAGGACGCTGCTGTACCTTAGAGTTTGAATGGGGAATCAGTGTTAAAGAAATTCCTTCTCGATCCATCAAATTTAAAGATAACCATTTTAAACAAAAATTATTTTGCATGAGATTTCTTAAGGAATAGTCTCGCAGTAAGCAATCTAGCCCATTTTTATGTTTAATATTATTTTTTTCGTGAAATGCGATATTAAAATTAACATTTTACAAAAGAAATAGATATGAATAAATTTTTTATTTATTTACGTGATACTATTCTCTTGAATATTTTTTTTGTTTCGAACAGTTATCTTTATAATTAATGAATTGAGAAGGCATTTATTTGACATTGATTTCTCATTTAAACTCCGTGGCTGCAGACTTGCTAAGCAGAGCTCTTAATCCATTCAGACCTAGTGTACACATTTGTGTATATTACGCACATGTAGGTAATTTTTGGTCTGAACATCACACTGCGAAACTCAGTGACCAATGATCTTACCTGTGGGTAAATCATTAGCAAGCTGTCTTACTGGTCTAGGCTCTAATCAGCTCATACAACTGTAGTTGAACATATAGCCTACAGCTCATTGGCTATGACAACGAATCAAGTATCACGTCGACTTTAGTATAGCACGCATCATAATTTCCTTTGTTCGCAACATCTAAAACCGTAAATTAAAGTGTGTCTGAGTTCAGACATGGCGAGCAGGCGGGCCATGCATGGACTGCTCCAGATGTAATCAACATATGTGATAGGTGGGTTCCAAATATCTAAGTCATTCTTATTAAATGCGTAGTTGCACCGTAATGCACACACCACATTACTTGTTGGATCCGTAAAGAAACGTCTTCGAGCAGTGGGGATCAATCATAGTCCAAGAACTGCCTGCAGGTGCGTGCATTAAGCTGTGCAGGGGCACTATCTTGTAACTTCAGCTCGCTTAAAAATATTCGCTGCTAGTATATGTATGGTTACTCCTGAAACGTCACTTACTCGCATTTGTCTTTGTGCCGTATTATGCAACGCATCTCTTTATGGCTGCCTTTGTGATGTTTACGTTTGGCAAGTCAGCGGGCAAGTAAACAATCTGCTTGTTGAATTATACTTTCTTCCGGTTAGTACAGTTTGTCCTGTGTCGCATATTATGTTAACATAGTACATTTTCAATTATAAATGTTATTTGTTTCTTAATACATGTCTGAATAACTTCTTTAAAAGAAATTTAATTCTCCGTATGTTTTCAAATTGTCCTTGTTCATTTTAAGCATCACAAGATAGCGGCAGTAAGCTCGTAGTCCGATGCCGACGTNCTCCGTATGTTTTCAAATTGTCCTTGTTCATTTTAAGCATCACAAGATAGCGGCAGTAAGCTCGTAGTCCGATGCCGACGTCTGCATAGTGGTTAAGTTATAACTACTCGATAGAGAGTATCACAAGCAAAATAAAATAGAGGTTTTAAATCTTATCCAAACACTGTTTATTTGTGTTTAAGTATATTAGAATGTAATAATTATCTTCGTCTGGCCATTTTAATGCTAATTTTTTCTCTGTGGACCGTGTTTGCTTGATTTACCTTGATACGTCGGCAAGTTTATTTCCTCTGTCTTTCATAGANTAAGTATATTAGAATGTAATAATTATCTTCGTCTGGCCATTTTAATGCATATTTTTTCTCTGTGGACCGTGTTTGCTTGATTTACCTTGATACGTCGGCAAGTTTATTTCCTCTGTCTTTCATAGAGACACTTAAGCCGTGTTCTAAACTGCTATGAGCCTTCTTTTTAGATTACTAAATGTACCATTTTAACAAGTACAAGCCCTAAATATTTGGGGACTTAGGGTAGAAAGTTACTGAGGTGGTGTAGCTACTAAATCCCCACATATCTCCATAAAGTCGTATACTGCTGTTTATTTTCGTTTTAATTTTCACGTTTTGGATGAAACAATATACAAGTGCTTAAAAATGCACGTTAAAAAAAAAGGATCGCCATGTTATTCCGTATATAAGTAGTATAATTTTTTGAAAATTAAGTTCGTAATTGGTATTGAGTAACCGCAAAATGTGACTGGACATTATTTTTAATGAAACGTTTATTGCATGGAGCAACGAAGTAACGTGAAAATTAATCTCGGCAAGTAGGAAATGTGACAAAATATTTAAAAAGACGAACGGGNTGGAGCAACGAAGTAACGTGAAAATTAATCTCGGCAAGTAGGAAATGTGACAAAATATTTAAAAAGACGAACGGGGATAAGTGGAAAATTCTTGGGAGTGTATTAATGGAATGGTTTTATTACCCACAACGTGTTTTTCCTAACTTCATCACATGCAGCGCTNCATTCTTGGGAGTGTATTAATGGAATGGTTTTATTACCCACAACGTGTTTTTCCTAACTTCATCACATGCAGCGCTGTCAAGTAGCTTACGATTCCATACACCCTAGTTTCCTAAATCCCATACCACTAAACCGGCGGTTTTGAACGCGGATCTTCTGGGAATGTATGTATCTAAAGGCAGTCACGATGTAATCAAAAGACTGTAATGGCGACGTTCTGAGTTACAGAATACNTGGGAATGTATGTATCTAAAGGCAGTCACGATGTAATCAAAAGACTGTAATGGCGACGTTCTGAGTTACAGAATACCATTTCTCTTCGTAAGGGTAGTAACGAAGTAGCTGCCTTTATATAAAAACAGTAAGAAGTTCAACAATACGGTCCCTGGTTGCACAAACGCCCCCACAAAATGATCTTTCACAAGTCCACGCCAAACATTTAGAACAACTTGATGCTGACGACGAGCCTTCGTCAACTCAGTGGAGTTGGGATCCGCCCATGTAAGGGCTCTGTGAAAAGTGAAGCACCGTCCGTTGTGAATATAGCCTCATCCGTGAGCTCAAGAATAGAGGATAACGACCACANTGGGAATGTATGTATCTAAAGGCAGTCACGATGTAATCAAAAGACTGTAATGGCGACGTTCTGAGTTACAGAATACAATTTCTCTTCGTAAGGGTAGTAACGAAGTAGCTGCCTTTATATAAAAACAGTAAGAAGTTCAACAATACGGTCCCTGGTTGCACAAACGCCCCCAAAAAATGATCTTTCACAAGTCCACGCCAAACATTTAGAACAACTTGATGCTGACGACGAGCCTTCGTCAACTCAGTGGAGTTGGGATCCGCCCATGTAAGGGCGCTGTGAAAAGTGAAGCACCGTCCGTTGTGAATATAGCCTCATCCGTGAGCTCAAGAATAGAGGATAACGACCACACAGCTGCTTTAGCAAGCTGCCCGCAGTGGATAGTCTACCTCGGCCAGCATCTGGGCCCATTGCTCATGGCAGGTGTACAGATGGTGTTTTCACTAACCTACATAGTGTATCTGCTTGCACCCTCTGCCATTGCAATGAGTCTGGTGTTGTTACACGGGCTGTAGAAATGCACTGCATAACGATCTCTTCCAAATCCATGGTCCTGGCCTTCCAAGGTCTTCCTTGACCAAAGACCTGGTGTTTGAAAGACCCTTTTTACCCTCAAGTTTCAACCAAAGCTATCAAATTTGCATTCTTTGGGACACCATCGTTTTGGAAACGTTTTCACCTAAAGGTTAACCCTACTGCTCTATTAGTGGCCTACAACTGGCAATTCTGTAAACTGACACTACGTCGGTAGTGTGGAATGGCATTCATGTTCAGGAATAGACTATACTATTACTTCATGCATCAGAAAAATTGCAGAGTATGTTTTGCAAGATTACAGTGTTGCACCGACTTTTTAAGCATGGAAGTGTTTTTTATTATTACTAAAACAACATTCCTTGTCTTACCTCAGTACGAAACAGCCAAATTTCCGGTATCTGTGGACGTAGTTCAGCTAAATTTCCACAGAAGAGTGAAGCCTGATTGCTTTCCCTTTACCCTTTCCGAAAGGATTATAGCCACTGTCTCCTTTCCTCTAAATTCACTCCTAAACTCATCAAGCTTGAAAGGATGTGTGTCTCAATACCTGTACCACTGAAAATTGGAAAGTTCCCAGCAGGATGGATATGTCTGTGCAAGTTGACTAGCAGGCCATTCCGAATATTTCAGTAAGACGACGTACAAAGAAAAAGTGATGTTTATACTATTGCCACATCATAATGAAAGTCGTCGCTGCTACACACATCACTTGTACATATTTTTGCAAAATAGGTGGTGCATTTTATTCAGATGTGAGCCGATCATACCGAACAAAAAGAGCGGTAAAATGAAAATATAGTGAGATCATGTCCTTCTTGGTAGGTAAAGATCCTCGCAGTAAAGTTGAATACATGCAAAATTTTGGCAAAGGAAAGAGAGGGATTTGCTTATAGTATTATTCCATTATACACATGATTATTGAACGTGTGTGTGTGTGTGTGCACTTTCATGTGTGTGCGTGTGCAAGTCGCAGATAGTTCAATATATATATAATTTGTTGCATTACTTTTACTCTACTTATTTTACTTAACATCGTAATAAAGAAAAATAATCAGCATAAAAAAGTTCCTCTTCTACTTCTGACTTTATAGCTTATTAAAGTGGTTTAAGTGTACAGACTTTTTTTTAACTGTAGCTTAACTAATAAATTAGAAAGGCAGCATTGTAGTAAAAATTGTAGTATTTCTGGAACATTGAAAAACTTTTAATTTCTGCTACAGTGATGTTATGAAAGATTTGATTCATAATTTTATTTGCACCGTCCTAATATTAAGGACTACATTTAAGTTACCACGAGGTAAAGCACTAATAAAGAGACGAGGTGACTCAGTTGGAACATGTAGGTTTATAAACACAGTAATTCCAATAACAGAAAGACATGGGTTTAAACCAATAGGTTTAAGATGTTATATACACTATCATGAAACATAACAGTGATATTAATACAAAGGCCATCCAGGCCATGCAAAAGATACAAGTTGTTTCTCGTGCGCAGAGCACATTTGGCAAAGGGCAGAGAGTAGGCACTCTCTGTCAACACTGGTACAACACAGGGCAAAAGAGATTTGCTCAGAATGTGGGCCGCCAAAATCACGAAACACTTATTGTGGACAATTATCCTTAAGTCAGGGCAAGTGAACACCCTTAATTTATATGTAGATTGACGTGTACACAAAACTAAGAATAATTGCACATATGCACCATACAGACTTAATAAATTTAAAAAATAAAATATTATACTCATTTAACACAAGCAATATACAGATACGTAAAGCTTAGTAACTCTAAAACATGATTCAAGTTGCAACAGTGCAGCTAAAGGGGGGCAGCATGAAAATGGCCAAATGGGCCAAGCCCTATCCATTTAACTGCACGCATCATAAACCAAAACAAAGATTGAAGGACTAAACTTATCAGACTTATCACAAACCTATATAAAATATTTTTGTGGCACTGTGTGCACAAGCCCAAAACAATCAAGACTAGAATACTAATTAAAGGTATCTTTTAAGAGGGATGTCATTGCCGAAACAAGAAATTTGGAATAAAATATGCCCGCACGTAACCAACATTGACTTTTCACTACAGTTAACTTGCCTCCACATACTGCCGCCACCAGCCTGACGGATGGACGAGCACACCCCTATATTCTAAATGACAGCATGCATTGTGCTGCTTCCCGAATTGTCCAATGAAGCACGTGCCAAACAAGCAAGTCAAGTGGCAAGCCAGCTGCACCCAGCCGAAACAGACGACTGTTCAACAAACCTCATGTCTAGAGGTAGGAAGGTGAAGAGAGCGAGGACGGGCATAGAATATAGACAGCACAGAAGAAGACGGCAGCACTATCCGAGCGCAATGATTCTAGTGTTGGCATCATAAAGTATTGATGGCGACGTGACTAGCAGCGCATGTTGATAACTGAAGTATGTTTTCAAAGCATTATGTGTATATGTTAACTAAAAAACTTCAGTGTAAGATTTTCTTAGCACATGATTAAATATTACACAATAGGGTATATCACAGACACAGCACTAGTCCGTGATGATTTTTGATCAATTATTCTTATGGTTGTTGATTATTAATGTTAATAATGTTAATGGTTACACAGCATAAACACTGGAAACAAAAAGAATATATTATAGCCACTATTAGGCTACTTTAAAGACCTACCATATTTATAGGGGTTTCTAACCTCTCATGATGACAGCTGTTAGAGGTGGTAGCTCTAAAATAAAAAAATGATAGCCCTCAAAAGTAAACAATAGATATCTAAGGATCTTTGGGAATGTGTGGTAGTGCATAGTGTCATCTGCATTGTGGACATAAACCCAAAATGTTACACTTGAGTTACCATGAGGAGGCAGGAGCCGCATGACTTGGTATCACTTAAATAAAATTAATAAATAAACATCCTAATCAGCAGTTACAGAAAAGTTGGTGACTATAAAGAAAAGAAAATGACTCTTTTTCTTGCAGGAAATGTAACTACACGTTTAATTCCTCCTTTTATATCTTACATACAACCAGCACAATCATTATTATTATATATCAGCTATTCAAAGACATTAAGTTTCTACTTTTCATTAGTACTGAAAAAGTATTAATTTTTTTATCACCCAAAATAATACATGTTAAAATTTTTTTAATACTCAGAATTCAAGACAAGGTCTTCTTTTGTGTAAAAGTAGCATTAAAAACAAAGTTATGAGCAGGATCTTTTTATGCCGAGCATAACCTTCCAAACAAATTGCAAGCAGATGAAAAGAAATAAATATTCATGAGAGATTACTATTAAAAAAAAGACTGTATTTACTTTAATAAAAATTCAGAGAGGTTCTCGCAACCTCTAACCAGTTCGCAACTACATTTNAACAGATGAAAAGAAATAAATATTCATGAGAGATTACTATTAAAAAAAAAGACTGTATTTACTTTAATAAAAATTCAGAGAGGTTCTCGCAACCTCTAACCAGTTCGCAACTACATTTAACCTAACTAAAAATAACTAAAAAAAACACGCAAAAANTTAACCAAACTAAAAATAACTAAAAAAAACACGCAAAAATACCTTTACTCCGCCATTGCATGTTCGCAAGCCAACCCGTCCGGTGTGCTATCTCCTGCCCAACCCCCTATTATCCCCTCTAGAACTCATTACCCATTAAAGTTACATTTACACACTAACAAAAAAAGAGTTAATTTAGCTTTTACATCATCAAACCACATTTTTGGCCTCCTCCAGGCCGAATTCGCAACCGCAATTGCTAATCACTAAAAAACTTGTCCGTCGCTTACTGCTGCCATCTTCTAACCTCGTGTATTCCTCCTTTCCCACAGTGCTCACCACATTGTGTTCACCACTCCTGCACGCGTCTGCTGCGTGTTACACACAAGACACCAAAAAAACAAAACTTTGTTAATTTTGTACTACTGGCTCCATAGGAGTACGTTAACATTTGAGTTTCCATTGAAAATACATCACACACACTACTAATTTTATGTNTAGAACTCATTACCCATTAAAGTTACATTTACACACTAACAAAAAAAGAGTTAATTTAGCTTTTACATCATCAAACAACATTTTTGGCCTCCTCCAGGCCGAATTCGCAACCGCAATTGCTAATCACTAAAAAACTTGTCCGTTGCTTACTGCTGCCATCTTGTAACCTCGTGTATTCCTCCTTTCCCACAGTGCTCACCACATTGCGTTCACCACTCCTGCACGCGTCTGCTGCGTGTTACACACAAGACACCAAAAAAACTAAACTTTGTTAATTTTGTGCTACTGGCTCCATAGGAGTACGTTAACATTTGAGTTTCCATTGAAAATACATCACACACACTACTAATTTTATGTTNCTACTGGCTCCATAGGAGTACGTTAACATTTGAGTTTCCATTGAAAATACATCACACACACTACTAATTTTATGTTGTGGTACACGAGCATTACATTTTTTTAAAGCTTTATTAGCAACATAGAAATTTTTCTAGCAGATGGAGAGATGAGATTAAACAGCAAATATTACTGAACAAGCTACGCCAATCTTTGTTCAAAGATTAGGTTGGCAAACCTACACAAAAAAAAATAACTTTCTGATTCAGTTAAAGTTACCCAAATGCGTAATTTTTTTTCCTTCTGCACATTAATAATTGCCTGCACTCTACCAGAATTTTGAATACGTTCCTTCAGAGGTTCCACCACATTATCCAAGGATCTCTCACCCAAAGAGACTGTGGAGGTCTGTGGTTCTCGTTTCGTCCTTATACATCTGAAACATCTCCTTAACATGCATATCAGAAACACTAATGTCAACAACATAATCACGACCGTGGATGTTATCTTTAAACTTAATACAATGTCCAAATTAGTAGCTGTCACTCTTGGTAAAGTTCCAAAGACTACAAGATAAGGATTTCTAAAAATTATTACTCTTAAAACCATCATTACCGTACCCAGTGAACAACTTTGAAGGTTTCTAATCCAGAAATGATGATAAACTAAAGGTTCCTATAAATAAACATTTGCAACTCAGTTCCAACTTATAACAGAAGGCCAATTTTCTTCCAAGCAATCTTGAATTGATGGGAAAACAATCTGTGTTGATGTGGGAAGTGAGGAAAATGCAATTTCTTGATTTTTGACCATGAGACTGGAATAACATGAAGAATTTTGAATTCAGCCTTACAATTATAATCACACACATACATCTCACCGATTCTTAATTTCTGCTCATTTTTTAAAAGAACATCTACTTGATTTGAAGTGGCCACATTATAACAGCAATTGAGAGTTTCTCCTAAAAACATGATTCTGCATTTTTCTCTATGTAATACATCTGAATCTACTAAATCCTCACCAGATGGTTTGTACGAAGTTTTGACTAGCATCTCGGACAACATTAAGTGGCTTTTCATTTCTTTCCTAATGGAACAGAATTCAGACAAATGTGATATGTTACAAGTCAACCTCCTATTGAACAAAACTGTGATATCATCCAATTGTCGAGGCAACGAGATCTGGAAAGAAACTGGTATTGAAGACGTATACATTGTTACCTTAGACAAATTCCTCCAGTGACACCAAGGTCATCACACCAAACTACGTCAACAACTGCAGCCACATCTTCACCGCCATGTCATCCACAGGTACAACCACCAGTCTGATTTCACCAACCTCGAACTCTCAGTGATTACTACAACCCACATTCCACCACATATGAGCTTGTTTCTACGATGAGTTATTAAACACACACAGAAATTAATGCAGAATACCCAGGGACACATACCAAAAAAAATTACTTAATTAATTTTGTTTGAATTAATTCCTAAAATTTTATTTAAGTCCATCATAAATAAATTATTACAAAAAAGTTTTTAATGTGTCAAAAAAATGCTAATCAGAACAACAATACATCCCTTCAATAACCAGCCCGAAAAAGGAAGAAAAAAAATTCCTAACCTCTAAAGAACTCTTTCATCCTCTGGCAATGTGCAATTTCATGCTATGGCTGGTTGTTAATATTTTTTTCTGGATTTTGTAAAGATTTGAATTCAACTGTTTCACCACTACAGCACTAGCCTACACTGGAATGGCCCGTTCCAGTGGTGGAGGAGCTAAGGTGTCAGGCCTTTCTTTCTGGCTGGTGTAAAGATGAAGACCTCCTGACCCGTCTGTACTCGACCACTTGTCAATGTCAGTCGTAGCGTTGCTTGGTCTTCTCCTGTTGCCTGCAAAGTTTCTCCACAGCCAGTCTCAGGATTTGCTTCCTCTTGGCCATTTGCTATCTTGTTCATCCACCCTCTGATTGAGACATGCTTCTGATGGCCAAACAGGCTCCCTTCCAGCCAACAACACAAATGGGGAAAACCAGTACTCTCTTGCTTAGAAATGTTATAGGCAAAAGTCACTAATGGCAAGTACACATCCTAGTTTCTCTGCGACGAAGCCACATACTGTGACGACCTGGAGGTCAAGGTGGCATGAAATCTCTCCACACCACCATTGCACTTTGGTCAATATTATGATGACATGGTTCCTTGTAGTAGACGAAGCAACTCCTTTACTACTTCCGAACTGAACACCTTACTTCTATATGTCAAAATTTTACTGGGCATCAAATGCCTGCAGGTTACATTCTCCAACGAGAACTGAGTTGCTTCAGATGCTATCCCAGCTGGTACTAAACAGAGTTTCAGCCATCTGGTCCCATAGTCAGTACAAGTAATCACATACTTGTTACCCTGCAAGGTTTTAGGGGAGGGCCCTAACAGGTCAATCCCCATGCAATCAAACAGTTAAACAGTTCTCCCACTGGAATCTTCTTCTAACAATCTACGTAAATGTATGTATAGGCCTTGACATGTTTTTTCATCTCTTTCCAATAATAATATCTGTGCCTAATTTTGTCTATGGTTTGCACTAAACCTAGGTGTCCTCCCACTAATGAGTTGTAACATTCTCTAACTATCTTCATTCTCAATGACTCAGACATTACCAGCAGCTTTGATCTTCAGGTCTAGAATTGCTCTTATATAAAATTTTGAACTGTATGAAATAATTTGATGCCTCTCTACTTAATTTAGACTGGGTACCTGATGGATTTTCTGTTTCCTTTATCAGTGGAGCCAATTCAGGATCATCTTATGTTTGGCCATATTGAAACCTGGTAAGGAAAACACTGGCAAATCTAACAATTTCCCCTCATCCACGCCTGTACCTTTTTCTAAAGCATTCAAGCTTAAAATATCTGCATGAGCATTACTTTTACCACTCGAGTACTTAATGTCAAACGTGTACTCTTAACATTTTCAAAGCCCAATGCAAGTCAGAGGTAACGAGTGCCATCCCCGCCACAGCATTCCAGGAGTTTCACATGAGTCATGAGCCCTCAGTATAACTGCTGTCAGATGCTCACAGCACATTTCCGCTACACTGATCTACATACCAGACTGCCAGTGATTAGATTTATTTCGTATGATGTACATTTTTAATGTTAAAGAGCTGCTCTAACTAAATTTCTAGGACTAAAAAAATGTTAAAGAATTAAAACTATAAAAAATGTTCTGTGCAAAAATTTGCTTTCAGCAGTTACTGCACTGCTTTGTATTTCCCCTTACACATAACCCAAAGAGAAGCACAATTTTATTTAATACACGAGTTAAGATACATTTTTCTTACAGAGTTGCCTTCTCCCGGAAATAGTTGAGTGGAGAGATTTAAGCGGCGCTTAACATCGTGGTTTTGAGAGCCGAGGGGGGTGAAGCGAGGTGAGAATGGAGCAGCACCGAAATACAAGGGTGGGGGAAACTGGAGGTCCCAGAGAAAACCCGCTGACCAGCGGTATCATACGGCATGATTCCCACATTCGAAAATCTGGGGGACACCCTGCCAGGAATAAAACCCATTTCGCCTTGGTGGGAGGTGTGAGTAGTCTTAACTACTACACCATTGCAGCCCCCTATTCTCCCAGAAATAACTTGTTTATAAGCAAGGATGGCCAATTCCTTTTATTTTTTTTAATTCTTTCATCTTTCAGAGAATTTCTTGAGGAAGGTTTTGGTGTATAATACATTTATATTTGATGTAAGGATAGTAGAGAAATGTCGAACCGTTTATAATCAAATCGTAAAAAACAGCTTTTAGGCACTTACATGGTTCGCGCTGACTAAACCATAAGACATACATAAAATTAATGTACTACAGAATTGTAGCTCTCAAAAAGGTCTACAGAAAATTCCGCGATAGCATATGTTTATCTTTTAAGGATGACCTACAGTAACCATTTTTGTCTTTCAAAGTATTGCTGTAAAAACTAAATTGTTACCGGGCGAAGCCGGGCCGGTTCGCNAACCATTTTTGTCTTTCAAAGTATTGCTGTAAAAACTAAATTGTTACCGGGCGAAGCCGGGCCGGTTCGCTAGTATAAAATATTCCTAGGAGATATTTTTATCTTTATATATATATATATATTCATATGTGATGGTATCTGCGTGTTTTCCAATTATTTTTTTACTCCTGATGTGAATGAGTATGTGGTAAACAAACATTATAAAATTTGCAGCACTGATCCTCTGCAACTACAACCACCGCATGCACCACAATCAGCACCACACACCACAGTAGAACCATATGCACCACAATAATCACATGCACCACAATTGGCACCACATGCACCACAATCAGTACCAAATGCACAGGTGGTCGGCAGATTGAGCAACTACACTGAAGAGCCAAAAATACTGGTACCCCTGCCTAATATTGTGTAGGTNCACTGAAGAGCCAAAAATACTGGTACCCCTGCCTAATATTGTGTAGGTGCCCCCGCGTGCACGCAGAAGTGCCGCAAGACGACGTGGCATGGACTCGACTAATGTCTGAAGGTATGCAGGAGGCAATTCACACCATGAATTCTGCAGGGCAGTCCACAAATACATAGCAGTGCGGAGCGGTGGAGATCTCTTCTGAACAGCACGTTGCAAGGCATCCCAGATATGGTCAATAATGTTCATGTCTGGTGATTTAGGTGGCCAATGGAAGTGTCTAAAGTCAGAAGAGTGTTCCTGGAGCCACTCGGTAGCAACTCTCGATGTGTGGGGTGTCGCATTGTCCTGCTGGAATTGTCTACGTCTGTCGGAATGCACAATGGACATGAATGGGTGCAGGTGATCGGACAGGATGCTTACGTATCTGTCACCTGTCAGAGTCGTATCTAGACGTATCAGGGGTCCCATTTCACGCCAATTGCACACGCCCCATACCATGACAGAGCCTCCAAAAACTTGAACAGTTCCCTGTTGACATGTAGGGTCCATGGATTCATGAGGATGTCTCCATACCCGTACACGTCCATCCGCCCAATACAATTGGAAACGAGACTCGTCAGACCAGGCAACGTGTTTCCAGTCATCAACAGTCCAATGGCGGTGTTGGCGGGCCCAGACGAGGCGTAAAGCTTTGTGTCGTGCAGTCAACAACAGTACACGAGTGGGTGGGCCTTCAGCTCCGAAAGCCCATATCAATGATGGTCCGTTGAATAGTTCGCACGCTGGCACTTGTTGATGNTCAGACCAGGCAACGTGTTTCCAATCATCAACAGTCCAATGGCGGTGTTGGCGGGCCCAGACGAGGCGTAAAGCTTTGTGTCGTGCAGTCAACAACAGTACACGAGTGGGTGGGCCTTCAGCTCCGAAAGCCCATATCAATGATGGTCCGTTGAATAGTTCGCACGCTGGCACTTGTTGATGTCTCAGCATTGAAATCTGTGCCAATTTGAGAAAGGGTTGCACGTCTGTCACGTTTAATGATTCTTGTCAATCGTTGTTTGTCCCGTTCGTTCACGATCTTTTTATGGCCGCAGCGATGTCAAAGATTTAATGTTTTACCGGTCTCCTGATATTCACGGTACACTCATGAAATGGTCGTACATGAAAATCCAAATTTTATCGCTACCTCGGAGATACTATGTTCCATGTCTCGTGCGCCGACTATAACACCACGTTAAAACTCACTTAAATCTTGATAACCTGCCATTGTAGCAGCAGTAACCGATCTAGCAACTTTGCCAGACGCTTGTTGTCTTATATAGGCGCTGCCGACCGCATCGCGTTACTCTGATTGGTTCCATACATCTGTTATTTGCATGCGCTTGCCTATACCAGTTTTTTGGCTCTCCAGTATATAAAGCCAATGATATATGGAGGTGAGGGTCAGTCATCTGCTGGTCTTCATGTTGGGAGCTATGTCGCTGATCGCTCCACCTACCATCGAGCCCCTGACATTCTGCATTTAAGTCTTTGAATGTTATTTACAAAATTTTTTTGGAATTTTAAATTGCTTTAAAAGTTTTTTTGTTTTTTTTATTATTTGGGGAATTTTGCAATTTGTTGGGTTCAAGGTCATTTAAGGTCATGGTCACGGGGTCAAAGTCATTGGGATCAAGCTTAAAGTTGCCAACATTCAACATAGTGGTTGTAGCCAGTTGCATTTTTTGTCAACTTTTATGAATTTGATTGTTTACAATTTTTTCTTAATTTTTTGTTTTCAAGGTTACTGCCATCCAACATGGTGGTCAAAGTCTTTAATGTAATTTTCTTCCTCAATTTTTAATTTTTTTTCTTGAATTTTTTTTATTGGTTGGGGGGGGGGTGAGGGTGGAATGTTAGTACAATATGATTAATTGGAGGGAGGACAGTCATCTGCTGTACGTGGGGCTGGGGAAACGTCCGGAAATGTAAGTTTTTTTAAAATAAATTGGTTAATACATTTTTTAGTTGTTTGTGATTTTTTTGGTATTTTCAAAGTTAAGGTCGCCATGATCAAGGTCAAAGGTCAAGGTCACCAACATCCAACATGGCGGACAAGATGACCGCTGACCAGAATGACATAGCATGAACAGCTTTGATGCTTCGATGCTCCACCCACACCTTCTGGGCCCCATTCAAAATACATTTTCCCAAATTCAGCATAATCATTCTACTAGTAGAGTAACACAAATTTTAGGTATGCCTAAATATTAATTACGAAGTTCATTCAATTTTAGGAAACAATTTTAGTTCACCATGTTCCCTTTATCTCCAGTGAATAACAAGCAAAGATATAGGCATTTTGAAATTTTTTAAATATTGACTTTTTATTTATTGTTACATGTACTCAAAATTGACACTTGTGATATTTTAATCAACATTCCCATGTCATTTCAAATAAGCTTATCAAAAAGGTAATGTTTTATACAAAATTATAAAAGTGTAAGCAGTGGTGTTAGCAAAACACATCAGAATCATACTCCACGAATCATGATTTGCCTTCTCTTTTTGCATAGTTTATGTAGGAGCCCTCAGAAAGAGTAGTGAGTCTGGTATGAATTTGGCAATGACACATCAGAATATTTGGGAAAAATACATGCTCTGTCAAGTAACCATATGTATGCACTTAGGTGTATACACACTATTCACACACAGCCTAAAATATGGTAGAAAATGTGTTATGAACTTCATATTTTCTCAGAGCTCTTCAAATGAATAAAACCACTTATTATTTTCTATAATGTTTCCTGACATTTGATTAGACATTGACTTGCACTTGACCAAAATGTTGCAGTGTAACAGAATGTACCTATCCACAAGAGCGTGCTATATTATCTTTCTGTATGTATAGTGTGACAATGTCTGAAAGTGTATATAGTTTGTGCGAATTATGGAGTTTATTACTCCAAGCACAAATATTGACAGAAAAACTGACCTCTTGCCAAATACCTTATAAGTACCTTTGGTTGTATTGACCATACACGTTCATTTAGCCGTTTGCATGCTTCTATGCACAACCAAATTGGTCCATATAAGTGTAATTTACAGCTCATAGAATGCTGCTAGTATATATATATTTTCTAATTTTAAAGGTTAAAGTATTTAATTTAAATAAAAGCTGAGTAAGTTTTAAGCACATTTACTTTTGTAACTATTCTAACCTCTGACAACTATTTTATTTAAGTGTTGTCTTTTAATACAGTTATATACTGCAGGCATTGTATGCAGTTTTTAAAAGTTGCATGGATGCACTGTGGTACAATATATTATTAGGGATTTCCACCTACATTACTGAAACAGTGCTTCTTACACATGCTGCAAAACAAAAGTGAAAGGGTGTTTGTATGATACACTATGTCACTAAGGAACCAAGTGTGCGAGGCATGTTTTCCAGGTCGTTAAAAACGTGAAAGTTTTATTTGTTCATAACTATTTTAAAACAAATTTTGCAAACATTATTTGTTGTAGGTACAATTGGTATAGTGGAAGTTGAGAAAAGGCAATAAGGAAAAAATGTCCATGTTGCCAACTTATGCAACAATCTAGAATTTTTTCTCCTTGTAACATGTGCAAATTGTTAATGTGGACCTTGAACTCTGTGCTATGACAACCTTGCATTGTTTCGATTGCAAAATTAAAGATCATAATAAGTGGCAAGTCTTCGACAACGGGGTGTTTACTATCATTAGCCGTCTTCGCGTTATAAATCCGTCAATCCACGGCATGTGCAATACCTTGTTGCCCTGCAAATCTTGTCATTAACAAGACTGAAATTTAATATGGGCACTGAACTTATGGCAATACTAGCAAGAAGATTATGGATTAATGTGTAAATGGCAGGTATGATTTGTCACGCAGCTTTTGATTTGGCACACATTTATCAGCCCACTACTGGATGGAAAAATGTATTACAGTAGCAAATGCTTTAATAGTTTTTGTAAACAAAACATATTCTCCTTCTTGGACAAGGGGAGGTCTACTATGGTCATTGTTCAGGACCGAGGTGGAATTCAGCTTCATACGTGATGTAATGACTTCCTCAATGTCACTAGTTCTAGGTATTTGGTTGTGATAAAAACAATTGTAGTTTATAACCATGGGTAAGAGGAGAAGGATGAAGAGTGTGCAGCTTTAAAAGCACCGTGACCATAACTACATGCGTGTTAACGCTGTGGTAGCTAGCAAATTTTGAAAGGAAGATTTCAAGAAAGTGCCACGTCAACTATAAAACATTAGAAGCTTCCCCTGCCACCCACTGCTAGCACAGCTGGTGGAAATCAGACCGTGTTTATGGGACAAGATCAGCAATACTTTTAAAAGATCATACAGAGAAACAGAAAGAATGGTTGAAGTGTGCGCTTATTTCGACCTTGAATTTCACGACATTGAGAGGAAAGAGCAAATAAGAATAAATATTTTTAAGTAATTGTTTTCATAGATGATCTTTGTCTTTGCACTTGACAGTTTTTTTCTTGCCTTATAACATTATTTACTATCTATAGAAATGACCAATTATGTAAAATACTAATAAATGTTGAAATGTAGCTTGCACAAAAAAATTCTATACATATCTTGTTTGTAAGAAAGAACAAATATATGACTTTACTAGAAATTCTGTATTTCCCATTTCTTATGATTGTCATGAGCAATAAAGGATATTGGAATACATTGTTGTGGAGACGTACTTAGGCTAAACAAACTGAATATTTGTGTTCTAATTTATAATGTGAGGCCATCACAGAGTATCTTCTAGTTTTTATGTACTCGAATTGTTATATATTTATATATCTGTGTGTGTGTGTGCGCGCACGCATGCATGCATGCCTTGTATGTACCACAAAGTTTCCATACACATGTGGAAAAATTATTTATAGAACTAAAAATGAATACATATTACATTTCAGTGGGCTAAAATTATCACATATTTCTGACTAAGTTCCACGAGTTAATAGAGTAATATGGGTCTAGTGTGTACACACACAACTGAAATGTAAATATAAAAATACACACAGTTCGTGTACCGATATTTAGTCTATTCTCATATCTTGTTATTCTGCCATGGTAATGCTCCTTCTGAAATGATAAAATAGTCTGTAATGGTCTCAGTATTTCTTTCTACTCATGTAGGTCAAGCTGCTACCACATAAACCAGTCCCTACGTAGTTACGAGATCACCACTCTGCAACATTCTGTTATTTCATAAAAAAAATAAACAAGTCTAATTATAGCAGAAATATTATTATTCATTTTTGTACATAATATTGTTTTATCACTCTATCCAATTATTTATTATTCTCGTCTACAGCTCTAATTCCTGTTTACATAACAGTTTACAGAACTGTTATTTAAATATAATATTAATATTTTTCTTACCTAATTGTAACCACAAGCATTTTGTTAAGAGGAACGCACAGACTCACAGCGGTATCATGCCCTTGAATGCTGGCTGACATGCATTTTAGAAGATAGTTGAATGTTGTTGTACTCACTGGGAAAGTTAAAAAAAAAGTTATGTTACATCACTTTCAAGTTTGTTGTAAATAGTATAGAAACTTCTTCCATATTTCTCACCACCGCTATAGGATGTAGCCAGTACCGGTTTTTGGTAAAAGTCGTGACGACATTTATAGCGCAAACGCAGCAAGCACAATACATGCAACCTCTGTTTCAGAGGCCCAATTTTTGAAACTGTCAGAATAATTCTGGTAGTGGAATAACTTAATTCCACTACCAGAATGCATAGTCAATTTTTGAACATGCATTAGCGGATTTGTATACCAGAATCAAGTTGTAGTGCATCAAAATCAATCCGAAAGCAAGGCAGCTGCCGGAATCGTCATTCTTCTAGAGATTTTCTGTAAATATCATTGTGCAATGAAGGAAACGTGAAAATAAACACTCTTTTATGGTTAAATGAAGTAGAGTAGAAACTAAGACCATCCCACACATCAAATTATAATTGGTTTAAAAGGCTGATAAAAATTCTTATATAAACGTAATGTTAAGTTGGCACAAGAAAACTGATAGGGGTGTTGTGAACATCATGTAAATCGTAACACAAAACAGCAAAAATATAAAATGAATAATTTTAATTTTGTGATAAAAACTGTAACTATCAAAAGCACTAAACTAGCGTATAACACAAGCTAGGCATCTGTCTATACGTGAAAACATTTTGAGTTTGTCATATATTGGGATGGTCCGCTACTCGAAAAATGTATCCATCCACACACCTGTTCAAATAAAAGCCTATCGACTTTCTTTTGTTAAAAAACAGAAAATATATTCATAGAAATAAATAATATTTCCCGAAACAAAATTTTATTAATATTTAGTATATAGACTTACGAATGCCTTTACTTTTGGTTGTTCTTGATAAGTTGTTGCAGATATACAGATTAATTCCATATTTTCATAAATACCTGCATAAAATTTAAAGCAAAATAAAACTGTTTAAGCTTAACGTACAATACGTTTCAAGTAAATCTGAAATATATTATCAAATAAGTTCATAATTATGAGTACCGCTTTTTAGTTATTATATTTGTAAACCTTAGAAGTCATTTTAGGTGTCTTATTATTTTTATAATAAGTAATGTAATGTAGTAAATAATGCATTTTTTTAACAAACCTAACTGTCCGAAACATAACTTGTTATTGCAGAATTCCTGTGAATTATCTAAGCTTTGTGAATATGTAATTTAATTGCACACACACTGACTTAATTAAATTACCTATCAAGTGCAAGCGTTGTTACCACCTCAGATATTTTTATATATTTTTAAAAATATAAATTGGACAAAAAATATTTTGTAGAAAATGTTTGTGTATTTTAAAGTTAATTTTCCTGTCTCAACAGATTTAACATGATTAGTCCAACATTGGTGATGACACGTAAAATGAGATTATGCCAAGCTGTATGGAAATATCGGATGATTCTGCTATCGTAATCATTCCGATAGTTTAAAAATTCGGCCACAGGACACGTATTCCCTCCATTGTTTCTGAAACCAAACTACTGACTTCGCCGGTCTCGGCACTGGCAAAATCTGTTTCATGCTGGTACATGTGAAAGAACCCCTCTCAGCGCTGGCACCATTACCAGAGCCGGCACCGGCAAAATGCCGGTGCATGTGCAAGCAGCCTGACCAATACGGAACAACTGTAAGAGCCAAGAAGACATTGGTTGGTGAATGGCAATAAGCTAACTACACCCTAGATAATTATACCACACATAACACTATTTCTTGATAAATATTTTATAACATTAAACTAAAACGCTGCAGTTTATAATAAGAAATGCAATATTTTTTAAAGCTGAAGACTTGAAAATAAGTTGGCACATAATGACAACCCTAAAAGATGTTTTTGCTGAGAATACAAAAACAGAAGATTTAATGAAATAACTAAATGTTATAAAAATATTGTTTAGATTGCCTATTTACTATGCAACTGCCTTATTGAAAATTATCATATATTTATTATAACACCTATTTACAATAACGGTTTACGTAATTTGTCAAAACATAGTGTAAAAGTCAGTAGGAATTTTATATATATTCTGGCTTTTCCCATATTTGTCTTATTTAGGCATCCCGCCTACCTGGATCTATTTTCAATGTCTGAGTCAGAGAAGCGATAAGGGTGAGACTGCCATGTGCGTTAAATACGCCATCGTCACTAAGCGCAAGGCTCCGAACTGGCATGCAGTTTCTCGTCATGTTGCGTGTACCTAGAGGACTTTTAGTTTTTATAATTTTATTGATGGAAAGTCTATGGCAAAGTTCAATGCAAGGCCAGAGAGTACTTTTGTATGTATCCGACGTGTATGTTTTGAGGTACATTTCTTTGAAAAAACATTTTTAGCTATATTAGGGGGTTCTGCCTCACCTGAAGCATGTGTTATTTTTGTAGATCAACATTTTCTACGCATGTTTAATAATTTTGTGCATAAATGTATATTTCAAACACACTGCAATGCAGTTCAAGTGCCAGATAGGTGGGAGCCTTTAAAACCTTTACTTTCAAGCCTTCCGGCTTTTATATTGCAGCTCATGACATCTGTCAAATTGACGTACTTTTATTAGAAAAAAATGTTCCATATCGAAGGCAGGATTTGAGCCCACTAGCTCTTGTTTGGCAAATAGGTGCACTAATTTCTGCTCCAAAGCAGACTGTAGCAATAAAATAACTTCAGCAAAAACTTTTATTCAGTGCTAAAAATATGCGTTATTATTCCCCAAATCACTAAAGTACCTTTGAGATGTATTTGTAGAGGATGACTTATACAGCAATATAAGTTAACCAATCAGAAATCTGGTATAACAGATTAAATGTAATTTTGGTGAGTCCAAATAAATTATCCATCTCAGTAAATAAACTACTGGACTTGCAGAAACTGTAAAAATTAATTTATTTGTTAGTGTAATTTGGTCTTCCAGAACATTTCACGTTACTAGCTCTGCGAGACTATGTTCATTTTCTCCACACAACATAGAGTATTTATCCTCAAAGTCAGTGGGCTTAGCTAGGTTAATTGAGGGATTGTCGTCTTAATTAAAAGAGGTAATAATAATTTCCTTATTTTTTACGTACACTACAAAGAAAATACTCTCAACTTGATATCTCACAATAAATGGCTATCGCTTGCTATTTGCAATTAATACTCACACAATCGCCTTTCATCTCGCAAATTAAGGCAGTCAAATAACTAAAATCAGTCCAAATAAACAGTGTTTCAAAACGTATTAAATTATTTTATAAATTATACGTCCATATTTGACAGGTCCTATACACTTAGGCGACAAAAGTCATGGGATACCTCCTAATATCGTGTTGGACCTCCTTTTGCCCGGCGAAGTGCAGCAACTCGACGTGGCATGGACTCAACAAGTCGTTGGAAGTCCCCGGCAGAAATATTGAGCCATGCTGCCTCTATAGAAGTCCATAATTGCGAAAGTGTTGCCGGTGCAGGAGTTTGTGCACAAACTGACTTCTCGATTATGTCCCATAAATGTTCAATGGGATTCATGTCGGGCGATCTTGGTGGCCAAATCATTCGCTGGAATTGTCCATAATGTTCTTCAAAACAATCGCAAACAGTTGTGGCCCGGTGACATGGCGCATTGTCATCCATAAAAATTCCATCGTTGTTTGGGTACATGAAGTCCATAAATGGCTGCAAGTGGTCTCCAAGTAGCTGAACATAACCCTTTTCAGTCAATGATCGGTTCAGTTGGACCAGAGGACCCAGTCCATTCCATGTAAAAACATCCCACACCATTATGGAGTCACCACCAGCTTACATAGTTCCTTGTTTACAACTTGGGTCCATGGATTCGTGGNAACATCCCACACCATTATGGAGTCACCACCAGCTTACATAGTTCCTTGTTTACAACTTGGGTCCATGGATTCGTGGTGTCTGCGCCACACTCAAACCCTACCATCAGCTCTTACCAACTGAAATTGGGACTCATCTGACCAAGCCACCGATATGGTCACGAGCCCAGGAGAGGCGCTGCAGGCGATGTCGTGCTGTTAGTAAAGGCACTCGAGTCGGTCTTCTGCTGTAATAGCCCAGTACAGCTAAAGTTCGCCGCACTGTCCTAACGGACACATCCGTCGTACGTCCCACATTGATTCATGCGGTTATTTCACGCAGTGTTGCTTGTCTGTTAACACTGACCATTCTTCGTACACTTCGTTGGTCTCGGTCATTAAGTGGAGGCGGTCGGTCACTGCGTTTTCCATGGTGGGAGGTTATGCCTGAAATTAGATATTCCCGGCACACTCTTGACACTGTGGATCTCGGAATGTTGAATTCCCTAACCATTTCCGAAATGGAATGTCCCATGCGTCCAGCTCCAACTACCATTCCGCGTTCAAAGTCTGTTAATTCCCGTCGTGCGGCCATAATCAGGTCAGAAACCTTTTCACAAGAATCGCTTGACTACAAATGAAAGCCCAACCAATGCACTGCCCATTTATAAATTTTGTATGCGATACTACTGCCATCTGTATATTTGCATATTGCTATCCCATGACTTTTGTCATCTCTGTGTATTTACACTAAAGTCCATATCACATGTTCATACAGTTGCATCAGAAAATCCTTGCTCATCCTCTCAAGTCATTGACTCCTCCGGCAGGGGAAAGAAAAGACTGTGACACCAGCCAGGTCGGCTGTCAATTATTCCCCTGGCCGCCAGGCAACGTAGCGGTGAGCGGGTCTGCCTGGTGGGAAGGGAGGGTAAAGGTGGGTAAACCCCCCCGCAGTGCCGGGGCCTGCAAATAACCAGGTATACTGCATTTCATATAAGTAGACTAAATTTTGGTAGACAATGTGACCAACCTTCACACTATGTAAACAGTAAATGTTCTTGTTTGCAAAGTATTTTATCAGCTGATCAGTTGTTATGGGATGTATGTTATGTTGGCAATATTGATGATGATTATGGAAGAAAATAATACTCAGAACTAAATGTTGTAATTCAAAATTTAAATTATACTTACAACATGTATGGTTTGAATGAGGTTTTTAAAGTAATGTACAAATTTTTTTAGCTTTAGCAACATGGTTTAAAAATATGTTTAGCAATTATGGTGGAACATGTGGACACTTAAGATTAGTAAACAGTTTCGAGTTCGGTGAACGCCATTGTGCATATGATCTTTTTCGCCACGTTTATGCCAGTACCTTATTGGTGTCATCAGAATACTGTATTGGTAGATAATAATCATTTTTGTATCTACTTTATTTTCATTAAGCATTGTTGGCTGTATGAGTGCCTTTTTAGTAAGTTTTCTTGTGTGAAATGTAATGTTATTGACACGTGTCGCTTGGGCCACCATTTTCCCTACAGTCATAAAGCAGCACTGTCTATTTTCGTTCCACAGTTTATTATTTTCGGGAAACCGGTGAAGGGTCGTATTTAGTGAATGATTCTGCAAATTTTTTCATATCGGTGGCAGACAATTGGGTCCAAGGATTGCAATAGAACAACATGTGTTTGGGAGTTGCAAATAGGAATCATGAATAATAAGTCGGTGTGTTTTGTAATTATGTATTTTGAAACGGTTATCAGAATGTTTGAAATGTATGTGGCCTAGAAAACCATCATTTCAGCTCTGTTTTGTAGTGTAAAAATAACATGTTAATTATATGGAAAATCCAACTTCCTCAAAAATATTTACATAACAAATGTGTTTAATATTAGAATTGGTATGAACTACATATTTATCACATTTTCTTCTTTCGGTGAGGCTAAAACTTTCCGGGTTATAATAACTCGAATGTTACTTCCATATGAGCAAATTTTTCCACTGGTCCATTAAAACAATATGTAATTCAAAATGATAACATCTTGTAAGAAGAGCTGCAAAACAAAGCCGTCTCGTAAAAGATATTCCCCTCTTTTTTCTCTTCTTTTGTCTCTCCTTTTTTCTCTCCTAACCCCATCCCCACCAGCAATAAACATAGCCCCAGCAGTACAACTTGGCCATAACAAAAATAAAATAAGTTGGAATGGTAACCTACATTGATCATAGCATTTTTTTACACACATTGTTTTCTTCGTAGAGAGAACAGCTGTGATGGAAGGATACATTGTGGTCCCGCTACTTTTCAAGAACTGTCAAAATTTATTGAAATGATGTGAAATTGAGCATAACATGGCACCCGCACCCAGTGCGAGGGTCCGTGCATAATAGTATTTATTATATCACAAGAAGCAAAAAAATGTGTAAGGAATTATGTAGTTAAATTTTATTATATTTACAAGGAATCATTTGGTAAGAGTGGCTTTTGTATAATTGCTTGATAATGTGGCAGAAGATTGGCATGCAGAAAGTCGTAGTTTGAATAACTTCAAGCAGAACTAATTTTCATGCTTACATTTACACTACCAAACTAAGATATGTGCTGTCAATATATATGATGAATAGAAAAATATTCATAAGCTGATTTATTAGTTTGTGTGCTGGTTGTCACAGTGAAATAATAATGTGCACTGGTTGTCACATAGAAAACACGTGCAGTTTCCATGCATCGTTTCCGTCAAAAAATGTCTATATACCATGTTTTCTCTCTCCAGTCCTGTGATACTGAGGCGAAGTAGCTAGCGTACCAATGCTGCTATTCTAGTGAAGCTCAATCCTTCACTAAAATACTTCCATAAAAACCACTTTATTTATTTGAAATTTGTGGAGGAGTTGGATGGAATAATGTATCTCACTGAAAAAGTTACAATAGAGTAAATAAATTCTAATTTTAAACTTTAGGTGAAGTAGTGGGTCAAACATACCCATTATGAGCTGCAACTGATTTAACCTCTAATAATGAAGAAAAATGTACATAATTCACTATGAAAGTTAAAAAAAAAATTTTTATAACAATATATATTTAAAAATTAATGAAGCCTGATAAATATTATAAAGTACAATTGTTTAAATAAAAAGTTAAATGTTATAATGAACATATTGATGCTATATCAGTATAGGAGAGGATAAGTATTAAAGATATTAATGATATACTGAATTGTATAAAAAATACAAGGTTCTAATTTTGACATGTATTTGGACACTTTGGGCATGTTCAGGGGTGTGGGAACCTTTCAAAGTTTGGGGNGGCAAGATCTTATAGAGAACCTGGCACATCTGGTGCTAGAAAAAGTGCCCCTTCCCTAAATTTAGTGTAGAAATAAATTACATTAGTATTTACACACACATTGTTTCCTGTCCACATATTTTTCATGACCTTCCCACTGTGTCCACTTTACTACGGGCGAAGAAGCAGAGAATGAGGAAGTGATAACTGATAAATATCACATAACGGGAAGGTTCTTTTCACAAAAGAACACAGTCTTGTTGTGTATGGTCCATGCATGGCGGTCAAGAAACAAGAGTAATGCCCTGTACTCTTGGTGGAAGGAGGGTTATGCGGTTGTTATTCTTTGAAGAAACGTTTTTTCATTCAAGTGACATCATTTACTGCACAAATAATACAATTCAATTAGAACGAAAGTGCTCTCGATAACTAGAAAAATAGTACCAACAAAACATACATCAGGGGTCATAAACGACAGGAATAGGCCTAATGTTGCTAAACTCTTGAAAGCGGCGTTGTTGAATTATCAGTGTGCCAATATACACTGAAGAGCCAATAAAAACTGGTATAGGCGTGTGTATGCAAATAACAGAGGTATGGAACCAATCAGAGTAACGCGATGCGGTTGGCAGCTAGATCGGTTACTTCTGCTACAATGGCAGGTTATCAAGATTTATGTGAGTTTGAACGTGGGGTTATAGTCGGCGCACTAGAGATGGGACATAGTATCTCCGAGGTAGTGATAACATTTGGGTGTTCGCATATGACCATTTCACGAGTGTATCGGGAATCCGGTAAAATATCACATCTTCGACATCGCTGCAGCCAGAAAAAGATAGTGAAAGAACGGGACAAACGACGGCTGACGAGAATCATTAAACGTGACCAACGTGCAACCCTTTCTCAAATTGGCGCAAATTGGATTTGTGGACTGCCCTACAGGATTCATGGTGTGAATTGCCTCCTGCATACCTTAAGACATTAGTCAAGTCCATGTCACATCGTCTTGCAGCATTTCTGCGTGCTCGGGGGGCCCTACACGATATTAGGCAGGTGTACCGGTTTTTTTTTGGCTCTTCAGTGTAGATCTGATGTAGTTTACTAGCCAAAATCTATCTTGCGTTTCCCTCATCTTTATGTTTTCAAAGATGACTACTCCCAAACAGAGGAGGACATGGAGGTAAGAGAGCAGGGAGGTCTCCCTACTATTTGTATTTATTTATATTTTTTATTTTATACGCAGTATTTTCCTGCATATGGTTTAGCCATATGCTGGTTTTCAACAAAAACCTGTAACATGTATATCACATATTCGTATCTGCAGAAACAAAAATTAAAGAGTAATAATTAATGCTATTAAGCTGCTAATATTAATATTTCTTCTATTTACAATTATGTTTAGATAGTATTAATGTAATACTATAAATTTCAAATGACTTAGCATCTTATTGCAAAGAATTTTGCAAAGTTTCGCTAGGAATATAACATGTTGCCATCCAACTTAAAATGTTTTACTTGATTATTCCTATTCTTGACAGCATACAACATGCTAAAAATCTGGTGTATGAAGGACCTGAATCCACATAATTTCAAAACATTGTATAGCGGTGACAAGAAAATATTTTATTGCACAAATGTACCTATACCTAGTTTCTGCTTTTAAATACATTTTCCTATGCTCTTAATTTTTTGTTACTTTGTGGTATTAAACATTTTTTGCGAAGACGTCCATCCATAAATTATTAATTTCAGTGTGACTGTTGAGGAATCAGTACTGTAAGCGCCACAAGTCCTGGCGGCTCGCCTCCCTAGATGCCTGTGCTTGGGCTGATGGTATGGCCCTGCCAACTGCAGCTGGTATTAGTGTGACAGCCAGGCTGTGTACAAACTGTTACAAAAACATTGAGCACGCATCGGCCAGCGTGCAACTGATAATATGGAGACTAATGATTTTAAAACTGCATTTGAGCTGCGCGTGCACGAACCTCTCCCCTTGCTGGCTGCACCCTGTTCCCTGTAAATTCACTTGGCAGGACTTGTGGCTCTAATAGTAGCATATCAGTCAAAATAATTATATGAAAAATGCTTCGGGTTCGTAATTTGTGTCTCGTTATACTCTCTTGGTTGGAATTTCGCTTTTTCTTGAGAAATTAAATCATACTGTGTTATTAATGGCTATATTATTATGCAAACTTGAAAAGGTGCTTGAATGTACCTACATTTAAATAATTGAGAATTAAATAATTTGGGGTCCTCTCGCTGATGAAGCAGTAGACTAGATTTAAAAATAGATATCTGGAACACGTGTCCTCATTGCTAGTAAGTATCTGGTGCATCTATGGAATTGAGATATTACCGTGTCACTGTGTTCAATGGAAAAGTTTTCAGCGATTCATATTTAAAGTCTATGAAGTAAGCAGACACTTTTGCATACAAGCATTTAGTTTATTAATAATGCGTAGTAATTTTAAGTATGCATTTTTTGTACCCTGATTTTACTTTGCACCGCCCTATATAATATTCATGAGTTCAAAAGTATGACAGTATATTAATGCATGAGTGATTTTCAATTTATACATTTCTCATGTGGGATTCATATCTTTCAATGGATATATCTGTTTATAAAATAAATCATTTAAGAGTTTTACACTATTAGTTTATATTTTAATGCTAAATATAAACTTATCATTGTTCATTTACCATATAACTGAACTTCTGAAACACAGAGCATACACATAGTTACAAACGAATGGTGGATTGTATCAACACAACAGAAAAACACAGGAGTATTCAGTTTTATCTGTAAGGGGCAGAATGCTCCAAAACTTATTTGTCAGAACTCAGTCATCCGCCAACAAGATTGAGCTGAGGGTCCTTTTCCACTTTCATCGTAAGAAGGGTTATTAGATTTGTGATGGCCAACGCTGTGTGTCTGCATGGAATGAAGTTTACATATGGCCTCTACCTTCAAAGTGTGAGTGTGTGTAGTGTATATATATATATGTGATACCTCCCCAGTGCTATGGCGTATAAGTAGGTATTGATTCTGCTCTCGGCGTAAGGCGCCAGCAATTGATGCTAGCCCTCAGTGTTAGGGCGTAGGAATATGTTGACGCTACTATCCCTAGGTCCAATTTACCAAATAAATTCACCTTCTTTGCAAGTTAACATGTGTCAGTTTTATTTTCGCTTAACAGGTTAATTTCTACATGAACACACGAGACAACTCTCCCCTCCCCCTAGCTACGTAGGCTACGTAGGGCTTGACGCGGCGATTTGCGCCGTGGGGAGCAAGGTTCGTCACACTTCCTGTATGTCTCTACTTAGCTGTCTCGAGGCGATGGTTGATCTCCCAGCCGGCGACCTCGGGACTGCTCCGTGACTAGGTGGATGGGTGGCGACACCTGGGCTGCGACTATCCCTCGCTGACCGGTGTTGGCGTCTCGACGCCTTCTCCCGAACTCGTTCCTCCCGGATCCAATCCGCACTCCTCGCTTGACGACGGCCGACTGCCCCGTTCCTTCCTCTTCCTCCTGTTTTTGTATGCTCGTTTGCCATATTAAACTCGCATCATCTCTGCACGTGTCCGGGCGGACCACCGCGTCCTCTGGGTCGTAAAACACGTGGGTCCGGCGTCGTCCCTCGATTCTGGCACCAACGTTTATTGTTCCGCTCTGCACGTGCTGGAACCCTTGGTGGTCCCTTGGTCGGCGCACGTGTTTCTTCCGCTGCCTCCGGATATTGTGTCGCTATTATTCTAGCACGCTCCCCAGAAGCTCTCGTCATTTATTGCGGTAGCTGGCTCGGGAGAGACGCCGCTGCTGGTGTGACCTTGCGTCCCCTTGCAGCTGCGTGACGCAGCTGCTACGCCACGTGTTCATTCCACCTCGGAATCCTGGTGTCATTCTTCTTGGAAGCTCGCCAAACCCTTAATATTTATTGCGGTAGCCCGCCTGCGAGTTTCGACAGAGTGTGCCTTCTGACGAAAAAATATCTTTCGGGACGCGGGATGCGTCATATGTATAACTTTTTTTCCCATATAGTAATAGGCTTTCACATGCAAACATCTGGTTCAATGATTCCTGAGGATTGAACCTGGATCACCTTGGTGGGAGGATGGCATGCTAATAGCACAGCCACCAAATCCACCCAATAAATATTTAAATTAGTATTATCATGGTGACTAGCATGCCTACTTTGCTTTTGGGCATGCATAATATCAGTGATAATTAGTGGTAAATGTTCACAACAACTGTAGCACAAAAGTTCTTCTAATGGTGTCATGGCGATACCACATATCTTCATATAAAAGATATTTTAGTGTATTTCTTACGCATGTACAGAAGCATCATAATATTTAGCAGTGGAAAATTTTCTTCCCAAAAATTAAAGTGGCCGTAAAATGTGAGGGATCTACACTAGCTGTAATAGCTAATAATTCTGCACTGTATTTGACACTGTTTTTTTAAGTTTTAGGTTAAGAAATTCAAAAGTAAACCTAGTAAGACTTTTGGATGTCTGTAATATTGTTTATAATGTATAATTTACCACGGAATACTGAATATCACCTTTTTTTTTTTTTTTTTTTTTTTCCCAACCCATAAGATACATTGTATTATCAGCCTACCAAAGGTAATACACATGTCAGTTACATATTTTGTCATAGGTATGTAGTTGTACTTAAATGCTGTACTGGCACTGGTAATATCTTGTTTCTCAATAGATGAATTTTGGCTGACAGAGCACAGATAACAACTTAGCTGACTATGGCAATAACTGAAAAATAATTAGTTAACCAGTCCCCAAGTGTGTTATGAAATCTATACATAAACAACACTGATAAAGTGTAGGTAGTAGCACAGTGTCTCAGTCATAGATCAGAAAGCATAACTAACAAACTAAACAGTCTTACTGCACAAGTTATAATTTATTCTGACGACAATGCAAAAATTTTATTATTGACTGTAGTACTGTGCGTGACAATTTGCCTCAAATACTCAGTCCTGGCTGTTTTGTGTAAAGAAATTGTGTGAATGTTGTGGAACCTAATGTTGGTCATATGCAGATAAAGTGTGAGCGCTCATGCCTTGACTAAATATCATTTGGAAAACATGTACATTAATTCATCATATTATTTAAAAGTGTTTTTGGTGGTGTGGACGGATAAGAAGGCATAGTACTTGACGACGAGCTACTGTGCATGAGGGCGCTCTGAGATCTCTAGAACATTCCAGACTAGTCGAATGTGGACTGAATTAAGGTGGGACTGTATGAGTGTGTCTTGCAGACTTTATTGTAAATTTTGGAACTCTCAAACATGAAGACAACTCGTACCATAGTGTACACCCTCAGTTGGATGGAATGGTCAAGAGGCTAAATAGTACACTGGAACATTACCTGGTGATCTTCGTAGGAGACAACCAGAAGGACTGTGTCTCCTGGGTACCCTTATTTCTTCTGGCATATCGTTCGGCAGTCCACAAGTCAATAAGAGCAAAACCTTCAAGAATTATGTTTGGAAGAGAGCTCTGCGTACCTGATGACCTGTTCGGACGTCCAGTGGAAAAAGAAGCAGCCACTATAGAATATGCCCCTAAACTATGTCAAAAGTTAGTCTGCATCCATGAATTTGCCTTTAGGCACCTTAAAATTAACAGTGACAGAATGAAAAAATGCTATGACCGGATAATGCCAGAAAAGGTTTTTTAAGGTCAGCTGGTTTGGTGGTACAACTCCCAAAGGAGGAATCAATATTGCCAGAAGCTACAGAAATGTTGGGAGGGCCTGTACAGTGTCCTGAAACAGATCAGTGATGTGGTCTACTGGATTTGTCGACAGGGCTCTCAAGCAAAGCCTTAGGTTGTCCACATCGACCGACTGCCACTCTACGAAGGTCCAGATATTGAAGAGTCTGTTCAGGATGAACAGACTTAAGGAGAGCACAGTGTTACATGCTGACTCCTGCACTGGGCGCGGGCTCTGTGCTACCTGGTTATGTGCGGTCCGGCACTGTAAGGGGTGACCCACCTCGGAACCTAACCTCCCACCAGGCTGTCCTGCTTGCTGCTTCGTTGCCTGCCGGATGGGGTAATGATGGACAGCCAACATGGCTGGCGTCACAGCCCCTTGTTC
>NQII01000056.1:334086-345585 GCA_002778355.1 Clitarchus hookeri | reverse complement strand
CGAAGGAGTCAATGACTTTACAGGATGATCATGAGTTTTCTGGTAATATTGTCCATCGTGCAGTGCGGCATTTGAAGAAGTTTCTGGGCTATGGCCTGACACTCTAAATACAGCTGCGGCAGGAGGATCGGGGAAGAGTTTGTGTGAGCCATTTGGCTGAAGTGTAGTGATTGGGTGAAATTGGGTGCTGCATGGAACATCAGCAGAGAGGACGGATGGCAGTGAAAGTTGCGAGACTGCGGCAGACAAGTGTTTTGGGCATTGTGGACGAACAAGAAGGCATGGTACTTGATGAAGGGCTACTGTACATGAGGGTGCTCTGAGATCTCTAGAGCATTCCAGACTGGTGGAATGTGGACTGAATTAAAGTGGGATTGTATGAGTGTTTGTTACTGATTTTATTGTAAATATTGGAATTGTCAAACATGGACATATAATTTGTAAAATAATTTGATAGTTTAGTGATACATTGATTATTGGGACTGAGGTCAGGTATCTGCTTGCATTTATTTCTTTGAGGTGATCGTGAATTGTAGTTATTAAATTGATTAATTGTAAATAGCAAGTGATACACTTATTGAGAGATATTAAGTCGAGAGCATTTCTTTTGTTGTGTTTGTAAATAAATTAGGGAATTATTATTAACTTTTTTATTTAATTAAAATCTTTATCCCTTAAGAACCTTATTAAGCCCACTGACTGAGAAATTGTGTTTGTATTAAGAGACTTTGAGAGCAGTTGCACATTCAAGAAACACATAATAACCCATTTATTCTCTGTTACGGCACTTTCTCAAAACTAAAATTCTGAAGCGCACACAACTGAATTTTATATATGTATGTATATACAGAGTGAATCACCTAAAACTTGCATCACAATATTTCTGTAATTGAAAGTGTTATTGATATGCTTGTTTCACAGAAGTGAAGTTCAGACAAGGGCTCATAATTGCAGCTCAGACACAGATTTTAAATATTATTAGAATGTGTATTTCTTGAATAAAGTTACATTTTTTCAGATGGAACAATGCCTATTCACATCAATAAAATAAAACTAGAGGAAATTATATTGTCCAATGGTGTGTTTTGCAGTATTTTAGAGGAATTAGTTTCCATGCTATCATAATATGACAATTTTAACTAATTACAGTTGTCTGCTCCATTAAAATTAACTGCTTAGTTACTGGGCTATGATGTTTGTATGTAACTTTGTTCAAGAAATACGCATTGTAATAATTATTTAAAAAATCTGTGTCTGAGCAGCAATTATGAGTCCCTGTCTAAACTTCACTTCTGTGAAACTGGTTCATCAATAGCACCTTTCATNTGCATATGCTTACTTTTCTGTTTAGTGTGTGTGTGGTTTTCTTCTTAATGTGCAAGAAAAACATGCTACATCTTGTACATGTATGTGATTTTACTCTACCATATATCAGCACTCTCTTAAGAAATAAAAAAGTGAATAACAAAATACTGTGAATTATGAAGAAGAAAGAGAAAACTGTCCTTCGTAGGTTGTGTTCAAATGAAGACCAGTAGCAACAATACAAGCTTCCAGTCTGTCATGTAAAGATTGTTGCACATGTAGTATTTCAGCAGAAATTTCAGAACAGTTAGCTGTAATACATTGTTTCATATCTTCTAGGATAGTTGGTATGTCTTTGTAGACAGCATCTTTTAGCGTTCCCCACAGAAAATATCTAAAAAGGTCATGTCAGGTCTGGTGAACGGACAAGACAACATATAGATCCTCTTCATCCAATCCATTGATTTTGAAACAATTGGTGAAGATAAGCTGTAGTACGTCTTGCATTATGGGCTATGTAATTATCATGCTGATACCACAGTATCCTCCTAGTCTGCAGTGGAAGGTCTTCTAATGTCTGTGGAAGTTCGTCTGTTAGGAGGTTCATATAATTTTGGGAATCTAGTGTTCCTTTTATGAAAAAAGGACATATGAGATGATGGTTCATTATTTCACACCACCCATTTGCACTCCATGGATACTGGCATTCCACTTGATGAAGCCAATGGGGACTGTTTACTGACCAATAGGTCATGTTTCTGAGGTTGACTTAGCCATGATTTTTAAATGTTGCTTCATCACTAAACAAGATACATGACAAACCTGGTGTATCATGTTTTCTTCAAGTTAACACGGAAGTTAACACAACTCTTAAAATTGTTTCTACGTAGCTCTTGATGGAGAGAGACATGATACGGATAACTGTGCAGAATGCGTAGTACAGTTGCCTGACTCTTGCCACTCCCTCTTGCGATTACACGGGAGCTAACTTGCAGGTTTACAGCAACAGCAGCAGATAGAATATTAATTTCTGCTTCTTCTCTGGTCACTCGTTTGTTTCTGTAATTGGTAAAAGAGGTTTGTAAATAATTGTTGAAATGGTTGACGCCTATTGGGATATCATTCAGCATAAACATTACAAGAACGAACAGCATTCTTCCTACATTCGCCATACACCAATGAGCATGTCAGCTTTTTCATCATTAGTAAAATACTTTCTTCCAGCAAGGACGTCCCAATGCAGTTAGTGTAAAGGAAACAGAATCTACACAAACATACAAACATCATAGCCTAGGAACTAAGCAGTTAAATAGAGCAGACAACTGTAGGTATTTTAAATTGTCATATTACGATAGCACGTAAACTACTTGCACTAGAATACTGCAAAACACACCATTGACATTCTAATTTCCTCTAGTTTTATTTTCTTGATGAGAATAGGCACTGTTCCATTTGAAAAAAATGTAACTTTGTTCAAGAAATACGCATTGTAATAATTATTTAAAAAATATGTGTCTGAGCAGCAATTATGAGTCCCTGTCTAAACTTCACTTCTGTGAAACTGGTTCATCAATAGCACCTTTCATTTATGAAATATTTGTGGTGTAGATTTTAGGTGATTCAGCCTGTATTATTATTATTTTACTCCTGGGAAATGCACAACTTTTAAGAAGTTTTGTGTAAGCTGTGTTTTATTTCTCTATTGTTAAAATTATTATAATAAGTGACATGTCCTTTAACATCACTAATAACCTTTTAAATATTATAAAAATTTATGAAGAAAAGTAATTTTAATAGCAGTTAAGTTACATTACATTAAATGTAAATAAGCTTTAATAATGATTAAATGTGTGCTTACAATTTGTATTTTATATTGATTGTTTGCAAAATATTATTTACATCATTCATGCTTGTATAGTGTGTATATGTGTGCGTGTCTATATATAAAGTTTTGGATCAAGCTTATAAATGTTATATTGACAGCTTGAGTGAGTTATAATCATTTAAATCTGAATTGAATTTGTAAAATTTTGTATTTGCCAACTTAATCCAAATTATGACATTTCATTACCTTTATTTTGTATATTATGTAATTACCTCAGTATATTTATTAAATTTTATGTCATGTAATAATGTTAATACAGAGTTTGTTAAAATTGAATACTTGCAGCTTAGAGTTTGTCAACAAAACAATTCACCACAATCTGACGTTTGCCACGTCCCTCCTCCCTTAACCCGTTTGTCCCGCTACACCTGTGCAGCTGTGATGTACCCTCTACTAGGGGGAGTCGGCCCGAACATGGCGGTTACACCTCCACAACTCCTGCCTTGGCGCGGTGTGATAGGAGTGCATTCTACCTGCACGACATACGAGGCACTGCCAGAGTCTGGTGACCATCCCACGTTAATGTTCTCAGAGGCAACTTTTGAGGGCATAATGATTCGGGCCGACCACTATCACCAATCAACCCCNGTAAGAGAGCCACAACGGCTCCAGTGTTTCAGCAACCCCTTCGTGCGCTCCCTCTACACCTGTTACATCCCCGTGTGTGCACGTGCGGGCAATTTGTGTGCTGCCTAACATCAAGGAAATTTTTCTTAGCATATCATCACTTTCAAATTCTGGCAGATAATTCTCATTATTTTATAGCCATTCCGGCAAGGCTACCCACACCCCTCCTGGGGTGAAAGTGAACTCACCCAGCTGAAGCCACCCGATGCCACTTTACTATATTAAAATTCTGAAAGTGCAATTATTTTGTGAATTCTTTATTGCAGTGTTAATTGTGTTTCTAACCCAATGAATAGAACAGCGGACAGGGAAAGACAGCCCTGAAGCATTTCTAAATTACTTTGCACAGTAAATGTAGTGCCAATACATTTTTATTTTTTGAACAATTGGTTTATGTAAATCAATTAATAAGTTCTTATTTGTTTTATAATTGAGGGTCATGTTATATTAGTGTAATAGTTTTTTTTTTCTTATTAGCATTTCGTATTTTCTTGTGTGTGTCCCGTGCTTTTGGGCTAACTTTTGGCGGGGCTCCGCCATTTTCTTCAGTTGGTTTTCTAACGCTGCCAGGGGTGGTCATACGTTGCGGGCCTCTGGGCATTCATCGTTTTAGCTCCAATCACCATGTAGCTTCAATAGTAATTCTTTATTATGAAACGGTGGCCACAGTGGTTTAGTGGTTAGAATACTTGCCTCCCACCAAGGCGAACCAGGTTCAATTCCCCGTGGGGTTGCCCCTGGATTGTCGCACGTGGGAATCGTGCCGGACGATGCTGCTGGTCTGTAGGTTTTCTCAGGGATTTCCAATTTCCCCCGCCCTTGCATTCCCCTCGCTGCTCCATACTCACTTCGTTTCTCCCTCTTCGGCTCTCAAGACCTCAATGTTAAGAGCCGCCCAAATCTCTTCACTTCATTATATTATGGAACCTTAATTTAATTTTCGTCACCCAGAGGCAGCACCATCCCCACGTCCCGCCAGCTCAAAGCACCGGGACCGTATTCAACGTGTAATCTATCTGCTGTGCGCAGTTTTTGTACCGCATTGGTTGCCAACACACCGTAGCTATTGGAAAACATGTAAGTATCTCCCAGGAGGGTTATTGCAGTAAGTAAAAGAACCTATGCTACAAATGGTGTTTTATTTTATTGCCTGCCGCTTCACGGTCACGTAATGTTTGGGTCATCTGTTTGGGTCATCTACCCACTGAACCTCATAAGTGACGTGATTGTTGGGCACATAATATTTATCAGCATGAGAGATGGCAGTAACAATCTCACCTGGAAATTAGCTATGTCTGAGGAGGCCTACATCCTCATAAGGCAGGTATACAGGAATACTCTCTCAACAATACTACGTCATCGTCGGCTCGGGGTGAGTCCAGGAGCAGCCAAGTGGGCGAACGGCCCACCTCTAGAGAAGAGTTTCTGCTCAACCAAGCTGCTGCTGTTATTATCTCATTTATCCCAAAACCAACCTTCTTAAATCTGCCATTGCAATACCTCAGCATGTGTTACCTGCTCCTGAGCCCATGTCACCCCATCAAATCATTTTCATCATTAGCCTGCTTCATATATTGATCCTTTAGTATTATCATTCCTATCTGAATATTGTACAACCATAAAAGGGTAATTACTTAATCACTTGAAGTTGAAGACATATGTGTGGTTACATTATTAATAGCACAATTTATTGTCATATTAGTGTTAAATTATTGGTTTGTTGTTACATCTTAAATATATTGTTTGTGTAATATTTTATTTTATTTATATTTTCTTTAGTGTATACATTTGTACAATGGTGTACCCTCCCTGTGTAATGGGTATTCAAGGTACAAAGCACACAAGAAAAGGCTCGGTCAAAGGGGTAACAACTGTAATTATTGGCAGATACAGATAAAAATATAATATCATACAATACAAAGTTAGGCCATGACACATTGCACGCTTTTATGTAAAGTGCCAAAATATACTTTGGTAATCAAAGGTTAATAATATAATTGCAATCAAGCAGGTAAATTACACAAGACCTGTAAGTGCACATGAATATTACAAAATACAGTTACCTGGCACTGTTTACACGCATTGGGTTACAACCATACTTACAAACGTACATTAACCTAAAACTCTAAGCGCACCAAAAAAGAGAGAAAAATGAAGGTCTCAAGAGTGACCAATACTTGTCATAATACAGGTAATAGCCCACACGTGAGCAATAGGGGTAACCACAATCAATTTATTTTGTTTTATTTTTATATTATTAGTGTTAAGAAGGACACACTCTCAATTTAGGTCATAACAAAATTGTGTACACATTGGCCAATCTAACCTGTCGACATCAGCTTATGAACCACAATTTACCTTAGTCCACAAAGTACAAACTTTTGTGCACCACTCATGCAACTATAATCCTTTGTTTAATTGCAAATAAAAAATACAATGAAAGTGTTGAAAACAATTTATAATAACAGGTGATACCATTTCATAGGTTAAGGATTAATTCTCATGCACACCATGGCACCCAGGGCCATACTCATCAAAATATGACATAACATGAAGCAACGTTCGTAATCGATGAAATGTAACTTCTGTCCATAATGCCCGCCAAGGCCAAAGCACCTCGGGGCATCTCTTCATGGGCTTGAAAACAAAGCCAGAGGCGATTGACAGCGGTTGGTTAACAGCGAGTGAAATGAGAATGACAAATGATGAAGTGACTTAGTCAGGTTACATCTACACGATACATGCACACATTTTAGAATAGCTACGTGTAAAGGGGAAAATGGTGAACTGTGCCTCAAAATGGTAAAAACAACAGGTACGCATCCTAACCTTAATCACATTACACATGTCAATCTAAAAGCTCAAAAAGAGGTCACAAGTGATGACTACTTGTCAAATAGGGAGGGCGGCCAACAGGACTAGGTCCCCAACAGCCAAATTGGGCAGGTGTGCCCATCCAATGACTTCTTCAAAATTTGTTTCAAAATTCAAAATAATGACAGCCAAGACGAAGGTAATTACAACACATGGTGTGGTGTGTGCTCTCAGAAGTACAACAAAAGACAAGACTAGGCTATATCTCGGGGAAACTTGAACCAAAAGGAATTTAGATGGCAGTACCGAAACAACTAAATTTTGAAAAGATTAGGTCAACTAAAACTAAAAGGCCATTGCCCAAACCTTAACTTCGAGGACCGCCACCATTGGCCTGTCAGATAACCAACATTGCACGTCCTAACACACTACACCAACTACATGCGTGCTGTAGTCCGCCAAGAATAAGAACAAGAGTGATTCGCTCAACTGACCGAGGCCCGGCCGAAACCAAAGCCGTCAAGCGAGCATCGCACATAGTGAAGGCAGGAAAAAAACAACAAAACAGGGCATAGAGTAACAAGTGCAAAGAAGCTGCTAGCTGTGCGCCTTGGACGCAAGGGCACTGGTGTCGTAAAGTGCAAATACAACGTAACTAGCAGCGCAATGGGTTTGATGGTAGAGATGGCAAATACTGCTTTAACTGCACCTAAAAAAAGACGAAATCAAAAATAATGTAGCATTTCCTTCCTCTGGTGGTATTTTTCTATTAATGTGCATTAAACTGTAAGTTCCCAGTTGTTTCCTCGTCTTGGACCAGGTTGAGTTTTCATGGTAGATGGCTGTGATACATCCACAAGCAGGCAGACCGTCCAAGCAGGTGAAGAGCTGCTAAAGAGGATGCAAAGAAGGGGTGGGTGTGGAGAGCTTTTCCCCTGATGCTTTGTCCGCCGTGGTCAAGCGGCTGTGGTCAAACAATCGTAGGGGCACAACATCCAGGCCAGCATTTTTGCACAAAACATGAAATGATAGAATACTTTATTCTCAAAATTTTCAGTTGTGACCTAGTGCAAATTGCAATGGATATGAAATATTAAGAGCTAATAAACAGCCCTTGAGAAGTTTTATGTAAACATGATTAAAACTGTAACTGTGGAATGCCTCAGAAAAGGTGCCATTTGCTATATTCAGCATTAATTTTCTCATTACCTAAAAACTAGACTAGATCCAGACACTCAACAGCGATATGGGGTACCTTAATCTCTTGTATATACAAAATCTGTAATTGCACACCGAATAGTTTATTTAAAAAAGTAACCTCTACAGCTTATTTCATACAGCAGGTAGACAGTAGTCTTAAAAACTTGTAATTTGGATCCTTAGTGTTGTTATACAGCAATCCAGACCAAGTTTAACATAATATTTAAAAAATATATAAAGTTAATATAACATAGTCATTTAATACATATAACAAAATATTAGTGATGTGTAAAAGAGGAAGCATTTCCCAGTATTGTAGTGATATATAAATGTCAAAGTATTTAGCATATGGAAACTTTGAATTCATAGAAGAAAATTATATAAGTGTACAAGGAAATGATTTAAAATTGTAATTAAACTTTTCTGAAGATGATTCTATTTTAAAAGTTGACATAGAATATTGTAAAGAATAGCATGAATTGCATTATGTTTTTCCTCTAGCACTAGAAAGCAAAAGCAAGTTTGGAGGGTTTCTTCATATTCTTGCGTAGTTTCATGTCGAGGGTGCACTAGGAAGTCTTCCCCCAACACTTTCTTTGTATAAATGTGTAACCTTTTATATCGGCATTTATAATGTTGATTCTTGACGTTGATGTATATTTATTGTTTGCATTCTTTTTGAAATCTTGTCTGCTATAGTATTTTAAGCTTCTCACTTTATATTACATTGTATGCTTTTTCTTACTGTTTCCTTTTTAGATTGTTTACTTTAATGAGGAGCTACATTTTGACGGCTTGTATTTTTGTATGTAGAGCTACATTGGGGCTGGATGGATCGGATGATGTACGAACTGCGATGAGGAGAGCATCGTCTTGACCCAAGATGCAACGTATTCCAGAAAATTGTGTCGTTACTGTGAGAAAAAATTGTCTTAAAGCAGCAATGCTCGGCGACAAAAAGGGGGCAACTGTATTCTGAATGTGGAGCTTGTTACTTTCGCATGTGAAAAATATAAATCGCTGTTTGGTCCACGAAGTGGCAACCTGAAAAGGTATCTTAACCTGTACTGCTCTACCTTCACTGCCTGCTAAGCGTTATCTGCGGACATTGCATCTGGGATGCACTGGGATGGCAACTGGTGCTACACACACTGGAGGCAGAAAACATTTAGCTGTGAATGTAGTGGGCAGATTGTTGATTCCTTCCACTTGTTTACTACTACAGGACTTTTGCAAATGCTAATGAACCAAGGAATGAAAAGAACGCACTTGTAAAGGGTTCCATATGCTTGCCATATCGATCTGAGAAGTGCTCTAAACAGTTTACTCACAACGACCATTTAAAAAAGTTATCCGAAAGTATGTTGCTCCAAATCCAATAACTTCGACGAAATATGTTTGTTGATTTTGGACCTGTATAAAACAAAATTTAATAAACCAACTTACAGAGGAGGTAAGGAAATACTGAGCCGTGAAATATACTGTATGTTTGGAAGGTAGCTATAGTATAACCAGATGTAATACAAAAATAAAGTAATTAAAATCTCAAACTTACCCGAGTGTAATGCGGATGACACTGAAGCCTCTGTTGAAAAGAGCATTAAGAAAGTATGCTGCAAGGAGGAAGAATGGTATTGAAGGATTCTGGCTGGACACTCAATTTGGTGGATCATCTGCAGCTGGGAACAATTGGGATCAGTCCACCCATCATCGATGATGATTACACGCATAAAAAATT
Source organism: Clitarchus hookeri (assembly GCA_002778355.1). Lineage (NCBI taxonomy): Eukaryota > Metazoa > Arthropoda > Insecta > Phasmatodea > Phasmatidae > Clitarchus > Clitarchus hookeri. Next base: position 336,016 of record NQII01000056.1, on the reverse strand, counting down.
ATCCACAATTCGCGGTTTCACAATTTACATTCGATTTTCACAAAGTGTATACACGCAAAGGGCCCCAGGCATGTGATAAGCCTATGGATTGGCGATAATTATGCCTTTAAGGCACCCACAGTGCTGGGAAGAAGTTTATATCTGGGTTTTTCTGCAACCTCCGTCGTTGATGCGAGTGACAACAGTAACAGCGTTTTGTAGTTATAACTCTCCACATTGTCAATGCCTACAAAGAGAACTAATGGTGCACTCGTCACCTCATCACCAGGTGCAACAGTGAATGTGCCTTCGCCTTCCGCGATGCACCACAATATTACCATGATGTCTTACACATATATATAGATAGCTGGGTTCATTTTATGGAGCTTAGTTTGATAGAGGTCTTGGTGAGTGGCAGATCATCTCAGCAGGTGACTGTACCTGGCATAAATATTATGGAGAAATTGGTCGTGGGTTCAGCTGAAGCATCATAGAGTTCTTCAGATGGGACAAGTGCAGAAACAGCACCACCATTGCCATCTTCAGGCATGATGTCGACAACACCATCGGCTTCTTTGGTTGAGACGTCTTCAGTGAGGTTGACTGCAACTTCGAGCAAACTGACAGCACAATTTCTTACTGCAACATATGTTTCTTCAGCTGTACCATCCAGTTCTTTGACTGACCTGTCTCCTACAGATTTTGGGACGTCGCCTGTATCGTCACCACCAGAGAAAACTTATCAATGCAGCTACTGCAACAAGGTATTTACACATCAACATACCGCACTGCACCATGAATTTATTGGCTGTATGAACAATCCCAACCACGTTAAATATCTGTGCTTACAGTATGGGTTGCTTTTCTACCGCAACGATACTTAATTGTAAACCAGTAATGTCATGCAAAGTTAAACTGCAGGCCTCATTGATGCCTCTGTACCAGGTCTGCAACAGAGAGTTCTTGCTGCCTCCATCTGCAGAGTGATGGACGGTGATTTCAGTCATATGGATCTACTACCAACATCTGCTGTGGCCAGTTGGAACGACGAAACTGGCACCGCATCACCAGGAGCAACATCTCTTTCCACGAAGATATCTTCATCCATGATTCCTGCTCCTTCCAACGTGATGACATCCAAACCATCTGGGACCGCTAGTGTGTCATCTACGGAACTTTCAGTGGCATATTGGTGTCGTTTCTACTGTAAGGACTTTGCCTTCAAGATTACTACACGGTGGCACAAAGTTCACGAGTGCCCAAATAGTTAGTTTCGTATTTAACGAATTAGAACCGAAGGTGATGTTTATAGGGGTGCAAAAGAACATAAATAAATTTGTAGTAATAAATTTGAAAAAAATTAAAAAAAATATTTCAACTTTTTAACCCTAAATCTCTTTTTTTTTCCCGGTTATAAACTGATTTTGATACAAAAGCACTATGATGCAAATATTATTTTTAATTTAGCTAATCACTATGACTTTTATATGTTTGTAGGGTCTTATACATGAATACTTAACTGGAGTTAGAAATGATGCTTGCCAACTGAATTCCACAAGCCTGGCCCTAAGAAATCGCAAATTATAATTGCATATGCTTATAAATATTTGTTTGCTTACAACTTGACATACAAAAATGTGGCCAAACTATGATTTAATATACAGACCCAACTAAAAACGAGAAATATGAGTTATATGATACATTGCTTACCTTTAAATGTACTTAACATGCAAACAATCATAAATTTACTATGAATTTTTATAAACAAAACATTATATTCAAAATAGTTCTTGAAGTTATTGTGATTGAAGGTATGCGCTAAACCAATAATACAATGGTTATGACAAACAAAATTAAAGATTGGTATGAGGAAATGTGCTATGATCGATTTCTATGACTGGGTGGCTCTGTGAGAGTGGTATGATCCTTGATTTTTAAAATTATGTGTCCC
>NQII01000056.1:317416-334054 GCA_002778355.1 Clitarchus hookeri | reverse complement strand
TGAGGGGTGTTTTTGTGTGGTAAGGGGATGAGTGGTGGAGTGTGCTAGTTCTTATAATTTGTTTTTGGTTACAGGTTTTTAGATAGCGTGGGGTGGGTGGGATCAATACGTCCTATTGGGTAGCAAAGTTGCAGGTCGAGGTATTTAAGAAATATTTATAAACCAACTTTTTTATTTAATGGATTTATGATCTGCAACGTCACTCCAAACCAATATAATTATTACAAATCCAAGGTGTCAGGCCGATACTTTTTAATTTTTTATTAAGATATTTTTTTTTATTTAAATAATTTCTGGGGATGATGGGGGATGAACATCCAACATGGCATTGAGCCCTGGCTGTGAAGCCTACCAAGAAGGCAGACAAATCATTGATCCTATCCCGGATCCCATTGCGCTCAGAGACCCATACATACACTACTGTTGTACATTGCAACCATTACTTGTGTGTGTGTTGTTTCATTTTCAGAAATCGTCTGTCTGTGATGTTGCTGTCTGAATGGAATGCCGTTTTTCAAACAAAGAAGCATTTGATATGCTGATGATACTAGGAGAATGTCATTGGAATTATAGAGCAGCTGCCTGTTTGTACACAGAGAGATACACACAGTGTGTCCATCGCTCATACATTGTAGACAGCATCTTGCATGTCGCTTGTCGACAACTGGGCTAGTGCAGCCGACACACAACAAAGGTCATCGCATCAGACAACCTGTGAGAGACAAGAGGGCTGTTGATGTACTTGCTGCCATGGTAGTTAATCCTCATGTTTCTACATGTAGGATTGCCTGCAACTCAGGATTGGCCCAAAGTACAGTGTGAAGAATCCTCGCTCTTAATCATTTACATCCGTACCATTTACAGCTACACAAAGAACTTGGAAAAATTACTTTCCTAAGCGTATTGGTTTCTGCAATTTGTACCTGAGCATGGACAGTGTTGTTAGATCTCAGCATTTTGGGGACTAATGAGTCCACATTCAAGACTAATGGTGAGGTTATCATACATAATGCCCATTTCTGGTCTGCAGTCAACCCACATTGGTTACGTCAAGTGGATAACCAGCATGTGTAGAGCCTTAATACTTAATGTGGCCTTCTCGGACATTGTGTCGTAGGACTATATTTTTTTGAAGGGCCATTGAATGGTGCAGTTTATGCAAACTTCATAGATAATGTTTTGTGTCAGCTGATCAAAGATGTCCCTCTCGCTCTGAGATTAACACTGTGGCTTCAACAGAATGGCTATCCTGCTCACTTTTCATGCAAAGCTTGGCTAATTGCTGACATGTTATTCTCCAGATGGTAGATTGGACAAATGCATCTTATAGCTTGACCACCGCATTCTCCAGACTTGGCTCCAAATGACTTCTTTTTTTGAGGGAGAATTAAATACATTGTTTGCTGTGTGTGTCCAACAATGAGGGAAGGCATGAAAGACCGAATCAGAGCAGCACGTAGATCTCTCGGCAGTGCTGATGTCTGCCGAGCAACCACAAATGTAAGGAGAGCAGAGTCGTGTCTGATGCAGGGTGGTCAACATTTCGAACACTTATGAAGAGTGCTGTGTGCTAATGTGTGTTCCCAGTTGACGGTGGTTTTGTCACACCATACCGTTATTTATAGTACACCTGACTTCCTTTTGATGGTGCGTAAACTAGGTATGCACGTCAGAGAAACAACATGTTTAGTTGATTTCATTTTGATTTTAAATTATTGTGTGTAAATTATGGATGTCAGAAAAAATTATCTTTGGAAATGGTTTTTTCCTTTTTGATGATCTATCCAACGATACCTTATAAGATGCCCGTTCCCGTTTGAAGTTTCAATGCTCACCCCATACACCTACTGCTTGTATGTTCTGGGGAACGGAATTACTAGCAATTGATACTTCACATAGGGTATAGTTATCAAAGTTTTTTTTTGCAAATCCCTGGTGTCATGATGTTTCTAAGAAAAAGGGGTGATACGGGCAATGTGAATCATGCGGTATAGTAATAAGAATGCAATTATATAACAGAAGCAAAACCTGGTTATGTTCCTAGTAGATGAGTAGAACAACTTTGAGGAGATGCTAAAAAAAAGGTAAATAGATCAATTTTGACAAGTAATATGTGTGAAAGAAATGGAATTCATATTAGGTATATATAGTACAACATACTTGAATCCCAAAGAATAAGTACGTATAACAGGTATATGAACATGAGTGATTTGATAATAGATAATTTTGATTGTGGAGCGCATTCATTTCTTACCAAATGAGTGAAGTTCTGAACTTCATTACTTTTTTTATGAACTGGAACAATATGTTTCATTACTATTTATGTTCACAAAAAAACCGTATTTACATAATTTAAAAAATTTAATGAAACAACATATTTTCCAAAACAACTCAGCAAGAATACAGCAATGATCATAATGTGAGAGAGAAATTCAGCCCTGTTGGTTTGGCAGCTGTGACTTGTTTATAGAGTAACGTTCGGCCGCTTACGCTGCTGAATGTTTACGTTGCCACGGCTTGCTCATAATTGACTCCGATTAATTAAGAAATAAAGTTCCAGAGTATTTTGTTTTATATGTTTATTTAACTTTTAGCGACACAGTTCACAGACGAAGTTCCAGTATGCAGAGTACGAACCTCTCACAGATTAATATAAAAGTAAAGACCAGCGCCACAGTCGTTTACAGGTTATTAATGTCTCCGAACTTGCATCAAAAGAAATATAATGCTGCTTCAACCTCCCACACCGGCAGAGAATTAAAATAATAAAGTCTAGTGGCCGATGTGGGGGTTTAGCGTCGTGCCCGAACGCGACCTAAGCGAGCATTGTACCACGACTGCCTCAGACGACTGACTTGAAGTGATTCACTGACCTGCCCTCACGGGCGACTTGAAGTGAAGAAGTGAAGGGCGCCAGACAGACGCGTCTTTTGTTCTGTCTTTCGCCCCCCCTCTCCTGAGATAAGGGCCTGGCCACGCACGCTCTCAACATGTTATCGAAATTGAAACTGCTCCGCAGGAACTAATCCTGCGCCGTCAACATAAACGGACTTCTCGTACAATAAAACTGCGCCGGAGGAACTAAAACTTGTTGACGTCGCCTGAAAAAGCTAAATAATGCTGACGCTTCAGAAAAAACCAAAGTTCGAAACGAAACTGTAAAACGGACTCCTGATAAAACGTAAACAGCAGACGTCTGCCCGAAAACCTGCAATAGCACACGTCTGCCAGATAAACAAACTACCACGGGAAACGAGCCACCACGGCTTTAAAATTGAACCCGATAAACATATTACTAAGCTCTCCAAAGCTTCAAAAATGAAAGAATTTTACACCCGTGTCCCGAAAAATTAAGAATATTGCATCATTACAATAGTATGCGAGTTGTCTATGTTTGCAAGTTTCCCACATTTTATTTTGTGAAAGTGAAACAATTGTAAGATGGTAAGTAAAAATAAACTTCTTTTTCTGTGGACTGGTTAATATTTTATAATATTTTTATTTCATTTCTGAAAACAGAAGCTGCGTCATGCAATTTATGCCGATCGTCAGCTAAGACCTTAAGTGCTGCAAGAAATTCATCAGCAAATTTGAGACAATACTTACACGATAGTAACGTAACTGTAAATTTATTCTTTCTCATTGGTATTTGAATTGATAAAGCTATATTAGATTAAGAACAATCTTGCAATACTGGACAAAAGGGTCTTTCAAATTGGGTAGTAGTCACACTTGTTTACATTAGGTTGGAGTGACACACCAACCAGAAGTTAAAGGACACAGCAGCTAGGGATGCTTCATCAGTTCTGGTTTTGCTTCTGTCAGAGCCTTGCAGCAAAGAGGAATGTCACACACTGAATGTATATGTTCAATTGTAAAGGGAGGTGTACCTGTAATGTTTGTCAAATAAATAAATAATAATCGCACATGAGCAAAAATGTAACATGAGATTTATTTTGTGGGGTGTACGGTTACATGTGTTGTACATTACAATAACAAAAGGAAACTATTCGAGCCAGTGGACATGATAAACATGGTCTGCAAATGTTGTTATTTCATTATATGCTCAAAATGTCTATAATCAACTGCAACACACATCTGCAGTCATTTGTGCAAGTACAACCAAGCAGACTGAAGAGTGCCCTTCGATATTACAGCATATGCTATGACAATGCAGTGTTTTAAGTCTTCTGAACTTAGACTTTATCTTTAATCATACCCCGGAGATTAAAGTCCAATGACGTCAAATTACGCGTACATGCAGGCCAGCTGATAATGCCTCCAGGTTCTATCCACTGACCAGGAAATAGCTGGGTGATTGTTTGCCTAGCTGCAAGCAAGTATTGGGCAGGACACCCATCATGCTGGTACCACATACATCTGTGTGCTTCAAGTGGCAAATACTCTAGGAGAGACGGTAGCACATCGGAAAGCAAGTGGGCATATTTGTCACCTGTTAATGTTGCCTCAATGAAGTAAGGACCAATGACTAGGGGCACCTGTTTTTCACGAAAAGATTTCAGGACAAGTTGTGTTCCAATGCACTTCAGTTCAGAATCACTTTCGTGATTGGATCATTTGAATTGTTACACATCTTCACGGACGGTCAGTATCAGAGAAACTTAATTCTGATTGGCTTACTCATGTAATATACTCTCTTCATACAAAGACAAGTGGCCAGTAGCCAAATGAAGGCTGCAAGTGTGTACAAAGGTTATTGAAATGTAGCCTCAACATAATTCTTTTTGTAAAAAACAGGTGGCCCTACCAATGACAAAGTCTCTGACCATCCCACACCAAATGTTGACACTCCACTGCAGCTGATGTTCAACCTGCCTCAGCCAGCGTGGATTGTTAGCAGCCCAAAAATGCATATTTTGCACATTCACATTTTAATGATTGGTGAACGTTGGTTCATCGGTAAAGAGAATTTGTTGTAGAAAGTAGCCATTGTCCCAACAGCACATCAGAACTGACCAACCGAATTCCACGCGTCTTCTGTAATCCTATTGGTCAAGCTGCTGATGAAGTGATGCATGATAGGAATGGTATCTGTTTCTGTGCAAAATGTAAATAATGCTAGACTGACTTATCCCAGAGGCACCTGCTACTTCTCTTTAGCATCTCCGTAAAGAAGTAGCATATCAGTTTTCTCTTTGTTTGTGAAAGACATTGTCATTATCTGAGACAGAAGTGGGCACACTAGCACTACACAGATACTATTCATCAAGGGTATCTTTCATATAAAACTCATTGTTATTTCGTCCCCTACATAACTTTTTTTGGCTTAGAAACTGCAAATTTTAATTTTTTCCCAAGTTTGACACTATTTTTTTCTGGAAAGGAAGTCTTCAACCGAGATAACTTTGATGTTGCACACTGGTTCTACATGTAGACACTAAGCATACAAAAGATGAGATCTCTAAATACAACTTTGGTGAAGCAGGGTGGTTTATAAATTGGGTAAGACAGTCATGTAAATGTTGAAAGCAGATGGCCACCATTTTGAAAATACAAATTTTGTTTCGTAATATTAATATTCTGTTTAATAGTATCTTATGTACGCTTTTAATTGACACCAACAACTCCATAATAGGTGACTTATTAAAAACGTTACGGCTAGTTGCGTAAACCTCCAAAATCTGTAAAATTTGCTTGCAGTGTGTATGAAAAATGGCTGCCATCATCAACTTGTGGGTAAAAATCTAAATTAATGGTTTTCTTACACCTTGAGGATAGAGTAATATAGGAACAAATTTTTATCAAAATCGAAAATGGTGCAGCTTTAGCCCCTTGATGATTTCACATGAAATGACCCGATTTATAAGCTGTCAACGATATGCATACAATGCTCCAACTTGTCTTACACCATGTAGTCTTATTTTAATAGTTTAATATTTATAACATTTAAACTGCAAGGTTTATTTTCAATGTTAAATAGTTTATTATGTAACAAAAACATTGATACTAACAATGTGTGCAGCATTTCTTGTAATAAACTAAGCTGTAAATCAACTATAAAAACCAACAATAAAATAAGGCACACTACAGGACTGCAACCTTTAAACTGCCACCAATTCCAGCCCGTTGTGGTTAAGCGGCACAAAGTATCATGTTCCCAAAACAATAAAGAAAAAAGTTTCTAAAGTCTCAACTGGGTTTTTGCACATCCATCCCAAAAGTAGGGTATATACTTATACAAAAATCATTTATTTCTAGTATAATAGAGATTGTAAACTATTTATTTTTGATAGTGTTTCTTTGCCTAGTTTTGACACTTCTCTGATTTTGCCACCCTGGGCTATAGCCCTCTGAGCCCTTAATGTGAATCCACCTCTGTTCCTCATGTAGGGCAAATCCACTTGATGACAACCTTCTCTCATCCATATTGATCCTACCTGTGGGGTGGGGTCACTGTGTTGATTTATTTTACATGTTGCAGTATCGATAACCACAGCTATGTGTGTTATATTATTGTTATATGTATGTTTTGTTAACAATTTATAAATTTGGTTAAAAGTATTTAAATTATTTTAGTGAAACAGTTTAGCAATTAATATACAGAATGCTAGTCAGATCATTTAACAGTGTTTTTATTTATTTCAGAAAGGCGAAGAGTGAGTGCAAAAGAAATTGGTTGTGGTGATAATGACGGCTGGTTACTTCATCGTTTTCGCTCAAGTGGAGCAGGTGCTACATGGCTCAACATGTGGTTCATATTAAAAGGTGTAACATTTTATGGCTTCAAGACTCCACAAGCAACCAAAGCACATGTTATGATTGTTTTACCTGGCTTCACTGTTAGTGTAGCAGAAGAAGTTAAGTCCAGAAGTTTTGCTTTCAAGATTTATCACACAGGCAAGTGCAAATTATAAAATTTATAATTGTTATTCTTTATAATTATTAATGAAAACCATGCTATATATGACCCCTTTAAACATGTTGTATTGTGTGTTCATTTTTAATTTCTTATATGAATGGTAAGCAAGTATACAGGTAAAATCACCCCAACATAAATTTTGCTCAGAAAAATGGAACAAAAAACTTATATAGTAATTTAATTAATTTTTCATTATTGCCCTTCTCCCCATCCTCTTCATCCAACCATATTTTTATTAGATTGTGCCATGATAAATGCTCTGTATTGTTATAAGCAGCCCCTTTGTTTTCGTGACCGTACCCTCCCATCGTGAGGTGTGCTTGATGCAGTCCTACAAGAGCAGGCAGAGTTACAAAATGAGCCTCAGTATTGCTAACACGGGCCATGATACTGCTTTTAGGACTGGTGTTACTTCTGTCCTTGGAAGATTGTATGGCTTTGATAGTCGTTGCATGAATTTCTGGTTATAACCCCTTTCTGCACAACTTGTGGTGCAAAGAACCTTGTGGGCCAGGTCAGCTAAGCTATATAAGCTGCAGCCTGCCTCTGTGTCGGCAGTCTTGTATGGCTGTAAGTGCCAGGTATGTGGGACTATCGGAATGAGGAGAGACCCAGTGACCAGTATGTGTAGTCTACGAGCATTGGGAGAGTAGAGAGAGAGACTGACCAGCTGGACTGTGTGACTGTTGTGCATATATGTAACTTTTACACTTATTATGATATGCAGCATGTTCACAAATAACATAGACAAACTCCAGCAGATGATTCCTCATTAAAAAATAGGTAGAAAATGTACAACCTGTAGCCTGAAAGCCTAAGTCTATTCCTGAGAGGTGTAACCACCGTTGAATATGTAGCTGAAGCAGATGGTTTTTTTTGCTAGTAACACAGCCAGAATGAAAGACAAATGTCTAAGTTGCTGGATAATGCATTATTGAAAGACAAATTGCAAACCATAAAAAAATGGGTGCGAATATCAATCCCCCTTCCATAAAAAGGGAAGGCTTGGAATCCCATTTGTGCCCTTAAAAATGTTACAGTTGGGTATTTTTGTTGTTTCCTGTGGATTTGTAACCTACCGTACATGGTAAATAAAAAAGGCCATCTTGTGATTTTTATGCTTAACACCATCCTTTTTGTGAAATTAATGTATAATGAAATACGTTTGCAGCATTAGATCAAAAAGCATTAATTTATCGAAAATGGTGGCATGTATCGTAAAAACACAATGCGACCAAGAGTGAGTGTCAGTGTTATGCTTTAAAATTGACATACATTTTTCAATCAGGTACTCGTCATTTCTCCTGCATGTTTGTGAAGACCACTGTAGATGGTTCATAATACTTGATGTCCAGTTTTTTATTAGTCCAAGTTCATTTCCTGCTGTTTTAAGCTTCTTGGTTAACAATTTGGAAATATTCCATATGTCGAATTCATTATTTACTTTGCTGTACTTGATACCCATCATTTCTCGAAAACCAGATATCTGTCGGACACAAAAAACTATATTCTGAATTGTTTTAATAATATGTCTGACAAAGTTTTACATGCATGTTTTTCTCTTTTCTCTCACCTGCTACTAGTTACTTCACAAAATATACTAGTCTCCTACTGTCAGTGTCCATTATTATGCACATTGTATATTTTGTGCAGTTACCGGGGCTGTCGAATTGTTCATTACCAGCTAGCCACATTTCACTTGCATTTTCAAAACTTGAACTTCTTTCATTTAGCCAAAATGTTTTATTTCTGGAACAACATATTGTTTAATAATCTTATTAAAACTGTTATTGGAAATAACTGTGAGTCCAAAATTATTCAAAAATTCTTTTAATAAAGAAAAACTCAACAAGATAAATCGAAGTTGCCAGTTGTACATTTAGAGAAGGTTGTCATAAAATGTACCTAAACAAACATTACAAAAAAAACAGTAATATATAATGAAAGCCAATAATACACAAAACATTCATAAAGTCACAAATTAGCAGTTGTAACCTAGAATGCATTCATGAATTCATTAATAATGCAAAGAGATTATGACTGTAAGTAATCTTTAAGATATATTTTAAAACTTTTACTATTGGTACTGTATAGATTCCTGGAATTAATTGGCAAGTTGTTAAAAATACGAGTGGCTGAGTGTATTGCTCCTTTCTGTATCACTCCCAAACAGACTGACTGTATGTGCATATTATTTATGTCACTAGTTTTATACATGTGAATAGTAGAGTTCTTTATGAAATTAATGGGATTATCAACAGTAAAACATGTAAGAGAATAGACATACTAACCAGAAAATGTCAGAATTTTATATTTTTTTTAGTAGTTCTCTACAAGAATCAAATTTCCTTTGGTTTCCTAAGATTTTTACAGCTGGCTTCTACATTTTAAAAACATTTACACTATCTGTGTATTCACCCCAAAACAAAATGCCATATGACATCATTGAATGAAAGTATGAAAAATAAACAATTTTTGCAGCTTCAGGACTTAGTGTATTTATTATATTTCTTAATGCAAAGCAAGTTGCACTAAACTTTGGTAATATCTGGGACACATGGCGTTTAAAGTTTAAGGTAGCATCGACATACAAACCTAGGAATTTAACTTGAGTAACTTCACATATGCTAACCTTATCAGAAAAAATGTCTATGCTTTGTAAATTGTTGTTATTTTTAGAAATAAAAGGCATGAAATTAGTTTTATCAATGTTTAGAGTTAGGTGATTTGACTTGAACCAAGTAAACAACTTTGAGGAAACAGCATTGGCTATCAGCTGATTCTTGAATGGATCTCCCATTAAACAACAAACTAGTGTTGTCTGCAAATAGCGCAGTGCAAGCATCAGGTCCCGCACACAGAGGTATGTCACTGATAAAAAGGAACAACAAAGGCCCCAAGTTTGATTCCTGTGGTATGCCATGTTTAATTACACCACTTGATGGGAAAACATCTTTCAAGTTTACTTGTTGCAGTCTGTTCTCTAAATACGAATTTAATAAATTATGAAATTTACCTCTTATTCCATAAAACTGCAATTTTTCTAATAAAATTGCATGGTTCACACAATTGAATGCCTTTGCAAGGTCACAAAAAATTGCTATGTGGTACTTCCTTTCATCAAGTGCATCTATAATTTCATTAAATAGTTTAAATGTTGCATTAATAGTTTACATTTTCTCTCTAAAACCAAATTGTGAAGATACTAGTATACTATTAACATTTTCGTGCTTTAATAATCTGTTAAAAATCACCAACTATTTTTGAAAATGTAGTCAATAATGAAATAGGTCTAAAATTTAAAATTCACATTTGATCCTTTTTTTTTTTTTTTTAAGTGGTTAAACCGTAGCAACTTTCAGCTTATCTGGAAAAATTCCAGTCTCAAGTATTCAATTACAAATATGGCTTAGTGGTAGAATCAATGAAGTACCACTGTACTAATTAATTTACTGTTTAGGCCACTATAACCAAGTGATTGTTTAGCTTTAATGGATTTTATTATCTCAATTATTTAATTTTGAGTGACGTATGCAACAGTTATATCAGAAAAGCTATTATCCAAACACTTTACGTAATGTCCCACCATAACTCTTATTATTCTGAGCTGGGATGTTGCAGGGGGAATCTGCTACTTGTACAAAGTAATCACTAAATTTGTTAGCCACCAATCTTTTATCAGATACTATATTACCATTTATTTCTAACTTAAAATCTCTATCTAAAACAATCAATGGTAATTGTATAGAACAGCGGTTTTTCTGAAGGAAACATAGTAGACCCACAAAACTAACATAAATGGGTTCTGCACATCTTACCTTTTTAATATTGAGGAGGGCGTAATGGTAAAATAAGTAGATTGTACTAAATAAAATAGATAAAATACAAGCAGTTCAGCTCCTTTGTTTGCGTCAGATACCATGTTGAATAGCCACGTAATGCTCACGACGCAGACGCGTACTGCATTTAGTTGCCCGGTATATGGCATACTATATAGTTTGCGGTGAGTGTAGTATTGTGTGCGCGTGGTTTGCGATGTCCGAACCCGTCCATAAGAAGGCTTGTGATAGAAAAATTGTTGAAGAATGATTTAAGAATTAAAGAAAACGAGTGCTTCTTTGCGTTTGCCAGTTTATAGAGTTAACGTTGTTTTGGCCAGTACCTTTCGCGTTTTTAGTAGGTTATGTTGAGGTAATGTGCTAATCATGCTTGCCGACGATAGTTAAATTGGCCGAGAACGCACCGCCTACCTAGGTTAGTAAATTAAAGAGTTTGGTGTGTTTTATATAACGGTAACATAGATAATTTCCACACATTTTAGTATTGGTAGTGTGCATGTATTTACGTATGTACAGAATATGTACGTTACCGTTATATATCAATATATACACAGAGGTAACAAAAGTCATGGGATAGCAATATGCAAATATACATATGGCAGTAGTATCGCGTACAAAATGTATAAATGGGTAGTGCATTGGTTGGGCTTTCATTTGTAGTCAAGTGATTCATGTGAAAAGGTTTCTGACGTGATTATGGCCGCACAACGGGAATTAACAGACTTTGAACGCGAAATGGTAGTTGGAGCTAGACGCATGGGACATTCCATTTCGAAAATGGTTAGGGAATTCAACATTCCGAGATCCACAATTTCAAGAGTGTGCCGAGAATACCTAATTTTCAGGCATAACCTCCCACCATGGACAACGCAGTGGCAGACCGCCTGCACTTAATGACCGAGACCAACGACATGTGCGCAGAATGGTCAGTGTTAACAGACAAGCAACACTGCGTGAAATAACTGCAGTAATCAATGTGGGACGTACGACGGACGTGTCCATTAGGACAGTGTGGCGAACTTTGGCTATACTGGGCTATGCCAGCAGAAGACCGACTCGAGTGCCTTTACTAACAGCACGGCCTCTACTGGGCTCGTGACCGTATCGGTTGGACCCTAGACGACTGGAAAACTGTGGCTTGGTCAGATGAGTCCCGATTTCAGTTGGTAAGAGCTGATGGTAGTGTTCGAGTGTGGCGCAGACCCCATGAATCCATGGACCCAAGTTCTAAACAAGGAACTGTGCAAGCTGGTGGTGGCTCCATAATGGTGTGGGCAGTTTTTACATGGAATGGACTGGGTCCTCTGGTCCAACTGAACCGATCATTGACTGGAAAGGGTTATGTTCAGCTACTTGGAGACCACTTGCAGCCATTCATGGACCTCGTGTACCCAAACAAAGATGGACTTTTTATGGATGACAATGCGCCATGTCACCGGGCCACAACTGTTCGCGATTGGTTTGAAGAACATTCTGGACAATTCCAGCGAATGATTTGGTCACCAAGATCGTCCGACATGAATCCCATCGAACATATATGGGTCATAATCGAGAAGTCAGTTTGTGCACAAACTTCTGCACCGGCAACACTTTCGCAATTATGGANTAAACAAGGAACTGTGCAAGCTGGTGGTGGCTCCATAATGGTGTGGGCAGTTTTTACATGGAATGGACTGGGTCCTCTGGTCCAACTGAACCGATCATTGACAGAAAAGGGTTATGTTCAGCTACTGGGAGACCACTTGCAGCCATTCATGGACTTCATGTACCCAAACAACGATGGAATTTTTATAGATGACAATGCGCCATGTCACCGGGCCACAACTGTTCGCAATTGTTTTGAAGAACATTCTCGACAATTCCAGCAAATTGGCCACCAAGATCGCCCTACATGAATCCCATTGAACATTTATGGGACATAATCGAGAAGTCAGTTTGTGCACAAACTCCTGCACCGGCAACACTTTCGCAATTATGTATGTCTATAGAGGCAGCATGGCTCAATATTTCTGCCGGGGACTTCCAACGACTTGTTGAGTCCATGTCACGTAGAGTTGCTGCACTTCGCTGGGCAAAAGGAGGTCCCACACACTATTAGGAGGTATCCCATGACTTTTTTCGCCTCAGTGTATATTTCCATACGTTACGTAACGTAACAAAACCTAAACTAACATAAACTAACCTACTAGTATGTAATGTTACTAAATGTAGGTTAGCTTAGTTTAGGTTATGTTTTGCTAGGTTATGAAATGTTGCAGTTACGTTAACATTATGTTACGTTACTTACCGCAACGTAGTTATTTTCCTCACATTTTTACTCCACAATTTCCCTGATCTTCATAGCCCTCCCCACTATCGTATTTGTGGTTTGTATGGATAATACGTTAATGCCCCTAGTAAATTTGTGTTCTGTGTAATTAGTAGAGTGGAAATATACCACTTTCCGTGATTTTTTCTTTTATTTTCAAAAAGCCCCTATTCTATACAAATACCAAATCAATTTATCAGTCTCATTCTTAATTATGTTCCATATAGTGTTTACTTTATTAGTTGAATTTTGCTACTAGCCGACTATAATAATTGTATTGTGGTCAAAAGGCTGATGTTAAGTATTTTTGATAATCTTGGATGGAAAACTGCTTTCAATTGGCGTAAGAAATTTATTTAAAAAGATATTTAATTTACCATTATTATAATAGCACTGAAAAACTTTATTCCATAGAATGTCATTTATAAGGCTTTGAAACTGCGGCAATGACTCCTAATTAACTAATTGAATCTTCTTAATAGGTACAGGCTTGGGCATATGATTCAATCCTCCAGGTAACTTCAATACTTGAGCATCATGGTTGGATAAACCATTAGCAACAGAGGATGTGGAGCAAAAATCCACTCTGTGTCTACAGAGATATATCAATAGGAGTGCATGTGTTCTAATAAGTTCTAGTAGGAAAATCTATAATTGCCACTAAATTAAAAGTTAAAAGCATCAAGTTAAGCTAATGCTTTCGGTCAGAATCAGATAAATAATTAATATTTATATATCCACATAAAATTAATTCTATATCTGTTTTGCAAAGAAAATTTTGCAATAACTCACAAACTATGTAATAAAAATCTTAGTATCCATCACGAGCCCTATAGACAGCCACAATAATAACACTTCCAATATTAATTTCAATACAAACACAACATTCAAAATTGTTTTCCACACACTGAGATTTCACATCACAAAAGGAAAATTTACATAATTGTTTACATATATAGCTACACCACCACTTTTTCTTTACAGTCCTGCAAAAACTTGAGCTAAGTAAGAAACCAGAGGCCCTATTCTCTAACTTGAGCTTGCTTAAAGACAGTCAACGTGATCATCTTTATCATAAAGAGGGCCATAACGATGATTACTGGTCTACATCTTTATGCAAAGATGTACGTTTGGCAACGCAGTGGGCTGTGTTCTAAAATCAACTATCTGCTTGTTGAATTATATTTTTTCCGTTATTACAGAATGCATTGTCACACATTTTTTTATTATAGTGAATTTTTTACTATAAGTAAAATTTATTTCTTAATACATTTTTGAATAATACTTCTAAAATGCATCTACTTCTTTCTATTGACACAAGATTTCAGGTGGTACTAGTTCATTTTGAACATCACGAGATAGCAGCACTGACCCGTGGCCAAATCCGTCACTTTGTAGTTACGTTAAAGCGAGAGTATCACTAGTGAATTATAAAATATACTCCTAAATGTACTCCAGACACCATTTATTTGTGCATAAATATAACAGAATATAATATTTCTCATGTTTACGGCATTGTAAAACGTTTTATTTTCTGTATGATATTTGTAGACCATTTTTGTCTGCCATTTTTGTTCCACTTTCGTTCATAAAGATACCTTGTTGGCCGGTCTTTATATACAGGCAGTCACAAGGCATTCTAAAAACCATCATGGAGACATATTTAGTTACAGAATAAAATTTTGCCTTGTAAAGATAGTTAAGCGGTAAATGTTTTTATATAAAGACAGTAAAAAATTAGAGAATAGAGGCCCAGGTAATTTTATCTGTTCAATGATTGGATCTGTAAAAACAGTTTCAGTAAGGCAAATTATTTGGACACTTTCCCTGTATTTGTTATTAA
Organism: Clitarchus hookeri; assembly: GCA_002778355.1. Classification (NCBI taxonomy): domain Eukaryota; kingdom Metazoa; phylum Arthropoda; class Insecta; order Phasmatodea; family Phasmatidae; genus Clitarchus; species Clitarchus hookeri. Next base: position 319,184 of record NQII01000056.1, on the reverse strand, counting down.
TGTCATTAATACAAACCATTAGTTAAGTAGTTTTACTTCTAAGGCCCCTCATGTTTTGATGGATTTTGGATGATCAATAAAATCACATTTGATGGCAACTGACATGCCTTTTCTGTCATGGACATTGTTTTTGCTTGAGTAATTCACAAAGTTTTTACATTTACTAGTTTTGCATGCATCTATAAGTCATTCTATAGGAAATCCTCAAATTAAAAAAAAAATGGAAGCTGCATCATTTTTGATTTTGATAAAAATTTGTTTCTATGTTGCCCTATCCTCAAGGTGAAAGAAAAATATTAATTTAGATTTTTCTTACAACAAGTGAATGATGGCAGTAATTTTTCATAAACACTGCAAGCAAATTTTACAGATTTCAGAGGTTTATGCCACTAGCTGTAACTTTTTTATTAAGTCACATATTGTGGAATTTTTAGTGTCATTTAAAAGCTTACATAAGATGCTATTACATTGTATATTTATATTGTAAAATAAATTTTGTATTTTCAAAATGGCGGCCATCTACTTTCAGTATTTAGATGACTGTTTTACCCCATACTTCTTTTACCCCTGCTTCACCAAAGTTGCATTTAGAGGTCGGATCTTTTGTGCGCTTAGTGTCTACATGTAGAACAGTGTGCAACATCAAAGTTATCTGGGTTGAAGACTTCCTTCCCAGAAAAAAGTCTCCAACTTGGGGAAAAAATGTGAATTTGCCATATTTGAACCCTAAAAAAAAAGTTGGGAGGGGGGGAATTAGAAATTTGAGTTTTTTAATTAAATATGCTCTTGATAAATAGCTATAGGGCACAAGTTGTTCCATTCTGTTATTTTCACTCCTGTTGAATGCACTGACTTTTGAAAAAAAGTTTATTTTTAAATTTAATTTATTGTGCAATATATAATCCCACTTCATTCTGAATGTGATTAATTAAAGTGTGTCAAAGGAATGCAAATGTGAATTACCTTTGCTTGTAGAGGTCCTGCAGAACAAAAATAGTATGTGGAGAGGTTTGGATGGCTCTTAACATCAGAATCTTGAGAGAAACTAAAATAGAGTAGAAATGTAAACATCAGAGAAAACTGCATAACATTGTAGACTTCACTCTAATACTTTGCTGAGATTTCCACTCTAAATGCAAGGAAGAATTCAGTATCAGTAATTTATCTGATTATTGAACCAGTCATGGATACTTGGATTTGCATTTTTCTGCATGTAAGAGTTATGCTCTTTTGCTTGATATTGACGGATTAAAATTAATATAATTGTAAGTACGTTATAAAAAATATTTTATGTAAACATTTATCTTTTTTTTCTTCCTTAGTTAATATTTATTTATTAGTGTTAGCCTTTATACATATTTTCCCTACAAATTAAAATTATTTTATGTATGTCAATGTGAGCTGTATTTATTTTATCTTTGTTTTAACTTCTTTGTTACAGGCACAGTGTTCTACTTTTCTGCAGATACTGCAGACGATTTTAGTGTTTGGTTAGCATGTCTCTCTGTGGCAGCCACCCCCCAGAAGTCAATAAAAACATGTTCAGGCTTCAACTCTCAGAGTAAGTAAATATAAGCTTAAAGATCAATATAAATTTAAAGTTCATATTATTATTTCTGGGAAACATATTTTTTCTACAAATTTTAAAAATGATTTTCAAAGTTTCAGAATTTACAATATTGTATTAAAAGTACTGTAGTTTTAATATAGGACTGTTTTCTGGGATTTTTTATGTTATTAATTTGGGGTTATTCAGAAATACTCATTT